>WNLN01000396.1:0-25167 GCA_021347865.1 Sarocladiaceae sp. CBMAI 1973
GATGGTTTTGGCAATGGCATTTGAGGATTGAGATGGTTCATAGGGATACCTGTCAGGCAGACATCAATTCCATTCGGCGTCACCAGTACTTTGTCAGGTTCAGGTCAGAAAACTTCGTATAGGTGATCTATACATCTAGCATGTTCAGAAGCCCTCTCCCAGCAAGATTGTTCGGCCGCCGCCATACCACAGTGCACCAGCTCGCGCGTCCAGTCCTCTCTCCTCACCAACTGCCCACTCGATGGTCTCCGTATCCAGCCAGGCATTGATTTCATCGATAGTCTTGACCCACTGTTCGCGTTTCTCAGGTGTATCGTGATCTCCATCGTTTAAGTAACGACCCAGTGTGATGTGTGCACTCGGCACTTGGTAACGCGAGCCAACCTCAATGCCGGCCTCCTTGACCTTATCGAATACGTCACGGCGAACGTGGTGGTAAGTATATGCATCGCTCTCTACAGGTTCAAAGGACAGGGCAAAAGCAGACAGGTCGTAAGAGACCATAGGCTTCACTAGACGCGAGCGATGGGTGTACAAGTAAGACGTGATCTCTGGCAACGCAGGTCGAATGCTGTCCACCAGAGCAGCAATTTCCTCAGGCGTCTTGGAGAAGGCTACCTCAAGTGCTGTCATGTGCATGCGATGTGTCGGCATGAGCCAGATGCCTACATCGTCAGACTTGCTCAAGCGCGTGGGGCGTTTGACTCACTTGACGCAGCGGCCTGCAGCTTGGCTTGAACCTGGGCAGCAAGGCGGATGACAGCATCTGTAGGCCGTGCCCAGATCACAAGGCAATTGCGCTCATCGACAAAGCCAGGCTTCGTCTCGAGTCTCAGGAGATGCTGATCAATGATCAGTTCCTTGTAGTCCGGCGATAGGAACTTCTCCTTCTGCTGGGCATTTCGCTTCGTCCTGTGTGTTGCATACAGAGCCTTGATCTCGGCCTATGGAAATCAGTATGCATCTTCGAATTCTTCGACTTGAGACTTACCGGATCGTCATTGCATGCTTTGATTAGGGCGGCATATGGGTTCTCGCCAGGCTTGAGGACAATGCCTGACAAGTCCTCCAGCTTGTTTCGCGCGTCGGTTGTTGTGATAGTCATGGTGTCATTTGCCTACTTAGCAACAAATACAACAAAATGATTCCCCGAGGTTTATTTGTATCTTGTCGTCGGCTTAAAGTTTGATGATTAGGACGCTCGCTATTTGTAGCTACATTAGGTATCAAAACCGCGTGAAACGTGGCGGAGCGAGGTATTTACCCACCCTATTTGTCTAATGACTCTAATCTGCCTCATCCACCGTCGTTACCGCCGAAACATCGTGAATCTAGAATAGGGCGCGCCACGCGTCCCTCATTCCAAAATTAAACTACAACTTCCCCATCCTCCTTCGCAGCCTCACGACCGGGGCTGCTGAGAAATCAACTAATTGACAATCTTCTTCTGCCACACCACTCGCAAATTGCGACACGACAAAGTCCAAGGTCGTGCCCTCGTCTCCGAGCGCCACCATCGGTGAATGCCACGTGCCAGCCCCGTAGGTGACTGCCTGTCTATTTGTCGCGATGAAAGCCTTCATGTTCTTGACGTCTGGTAAGCCTCTTCCAGGAAGGTTATCGCCGGTAGGTGCTGGCAGACCCTCATCCTGCGGACTGGGGGCCAAACTAGGCGCCACTATCACGAGATATGAAGAAGCCGATGACGCCAATGGTGTGAAGGTCTGTGTGGTGAACGGATGTCTCTCAACTAGGCTGACTGTGAACTCCTCGTCTCCATTGCGCGCCTTCTCAAGTGGTCGAGCAGCACAGACGAAGACGCTCATGATCGGTTCAGATCTCTTGCTCGGCGCCAAATTTAGCAGATTTCGTATCCTGCTAGCGCTGCGATACTGAATTGCAGAGCCTTGGTTGGCAGACACGGCTGTTGAAGGCAGAGACTTGGAATATGACGCAAAGGCTGATGGGTGAACATCTGGCCGAGGATTGGCGACGACATCGCCAAAAGATGCGAAGGCTTCTTGTGTGAGTGGTTCAGCCGTGATGCGGACGATTTCTGACTGAATGGTAATCATTGCTGCTGCTCGTTTGGTTGCAGGCGAGTATATTATAGTGTTTGACGCTGCTAGCCTTGTGATCATAAAGGATAATGTAGAATGCGTATCTCGAAGGCCGAGTCCCAGTATTGTTGCATCAGCATCGTGACTACCCTGGACGTGGGTAAAGCGTTGGCTTTCGTACTCTTCACGGCGCCAAAACCTGGTCACAGGTTTCAAGATATGCCTCGAAATCATTGAGGTCAAAACATTGAAATCCTTGTCATACACCACATTGTTGCATGTCCGACCACATATCTTACAGGATCTATGGTGGCTGTTGTGGTGTTCTCTTACGGATGCAAGTTGGAAACCGTAGTGGGCAATCGGCATTCTAGACTTCCGTGAATGATTGGAATGAGCTACCTTAACGTTGGGGCCCACGTAGCAATTTATTGTTCACGACTCCTCATGCTCGTCTTAAATGCATCTCAAGTTGTCTTGATGCAATTCCACATTGTCTTCGGCACTCCGTGTGATCCGCGTTGAGTGCTGTCACATTTCACGGTGTGCCTCCGCTATCGCTCCGGTACCCCTCTACGAACAAATTCTCCCCCACCCTCACCACTGCCGATCCTCCGACCTAACGGCCATGTCGAGCCAAGCCCGACCACTTAATCCCGGCTGAGAGTCTTTTACGAAAGATGTCATGCATGCTTCGGAGACCGACCTTTTCCTCCTCCATAGTTACCCATCATGGCCCTGAATTGACCATTTCTCTCAATAACCTTTGGACTTCCCTCGAAAGTGACTCTCGATGAAGAATGGCACTGTTGCCGCAGCAGAAGCTCGACGACGGAGTTCGGAGCTAGGACCGGAATTGCCGTTTGAACGTGATGTGACCACCTCGGAAAGTGATGGGCTCGCGTCCGGTGCCGTCGCAGCTACCGGAGAAGCAGATGAAGCCGCACCGACGAAAGCTGCACGATCGAAACCGGTGGCTTGGAGGGATCTTCCTCGGCGAGATCAGCTCCTCATCCTGACATTGGCCCGTCTTAGCGAGCCTCTCGTCCAGACTTCACTACAGGTAGGAGACAAAGCTCGATGACTGCCGAAACGTATGCTGATGGATTTAGTCGTACCTCTTTTATCAACTGAAATGGTTCGACCCATCCCTCTCCGATGCCACCATCTCAGCACAGGCTGGCACCCTGACCGCGTCATTTACTGCCGCTCAGTTCTTGACCGCCATGCTCTGGGGTCGCATCGCCGACAGCCGTTTCGCTGGCCGTAAGACAGTGATCATGATCGGATTGAGCGGGACGGCAGTATCGTGCTTGGGATTCGGATTCGCAACCTCGTTCTGGCAAGCTCTGTTCTTCAGAACTCTGGGTGGTATCACCAACGGTAATGTCGGCGTGATGCGTACAATGTAAGTTGTCGCTACATGCTGAAACGGCCCAGACCATCACTAACACCTAGTAGGATCAGTGAGATTATTCGAGAGAAGAAGTACCAGTCCCGAGCTTTCCTCCTACTACCAATGACCTTCAACATCGGCGTCATCATCGGTCCCATACTTGGTGGCATCCTCTCCGATCCGGCAGGCAGCTATCCCTCCCTCTTCGGCGACGTTGCCTTCTTCAAAGCATACCCTTACGCCACTCCGAATCTACTCAGCACGTTCTTCCTCACTTGCTCCTTCCTGGCGGTTTGGTTCGGATTGGAGGAGACGCTTGAGAGCCTTCGTGATGGACCACCGGACTTGGGAAGAAGACTTGGCAAACGAGTCCTTCGTATGTTTCGGCGCCGGAACGATGACACATCTGGATATGAAGCGGTACCGGAAAACGCCGACAACGACGACGGTGATGTTGAGATGCGTTCTGAGTCAACTCAACCTGCAACCAAGAAACGCTTCACTCAACGCCTACCCTTCCGCAGAATCTTCACCCGCAACGTCACCATGACCCTATTGTCACACTGGCTCCTCGCCCTCACAGTCGGCTCCTTCAACTCTTTGTGGTTCATCTTCCTCTCGACACCTGTATACGACCCCGCCAAGTCAGAATATACCACATCGCTCCCGTTCCGCTTCACAGGTGGCATCGGCATGAAACCTGCCACAATTGGTGTCGCCACTGCGGTCTTCGGTGTGATCGGTATCACAATGCAGCTGTTCCTGTATCCGCCCATATCGCATCGTATGGGAACATTGCTGTCATGGCGATTTTCGTTGCTTTGCTTTCCTGTTGCGTACCTCGTCCTGCCGTACTTGTCGGTTATACCAAGCTCCACTGAGCCACCACATGGCAAGACTGGCGTTCTGCTCTGGCTGGCCATCATCGGTGTTCTTGTCATCGCAGTCACTGGTCGCACATTCGCACTCCCCGGACAAAACATCCTTGTCAACAATTGCTGCCCTCATCCAAGCGTCTTGGGTACCGTCCACGGACTCGCACAAAGCGTCAGCAGTTCGGCACGTACAGTTGGCCCAATAGCCGTCGGATTCGTGTACGGTTATGGCCTTGACCACGGCGTCGTCGGTGCTGTATTCTGGAGCATGAGCTTCATGGCTGGGCTGGGCTTCCTAGCAAGTCTCGGGGTTCGAGAGGGCGATGGACATGAGCTGTGGCTCGAGGGCGATATCGAAGACACATGATCCCCGACGGGCAACGAATAATGAAGTATAATGTCAAGCGAGAAAACGCCATGTTCTACATACCGGAATACCCGAACCCGTGAAGACGAACCATGTGCCATGCACTGTCCAAACGCCTTTTGCCATATTACCAGATTACTTATGTGAACTCCCTCGGTGTTTGTGCGCTGCCCAAATTCGGCACATCATCATCGTCCTTACGTTCCGAGGGGCTCCTCCATGGCGATGGCGACACGGGCCGCAGGCCAACACGATCTTGCTGGCTCGGTGGCTCGTATCCTGGAGGCGCATCGGTCGGGTACATGCCAGCACCAGCAGCACCGGGCGGCGGAGGTTGGCGCCAAGGCTGAGTGTGACCATACGGCTCGGAACCAGCACCAAGAGGACCACCACGCATTCTGCGGTTCTTGGCCATCCAGCGTCGGCCAACTGTTGCCGCAAAGACGGCGAAGATGATGAAGATCATAAGACCTGCGAGGATCATGCCGTATCGCCGGTTCATCGCAAACGTGAGGCCACTATAAGTCTCTGGTTAGCCACTGATATGTCATGGACGGGTCAAGGGAATGCCTACAAGAAAGCGTTAAGAACTCCAAAGAACAGAATGAGACGACCCAGCCACACATGAACCTTTCCATAGATTGTGGGGTTCTGCGTGTCCTTGAACTTCTTGTGGTGCAAAAAGCCGATGGCAAATTGCGCAATGATGAATGCGACAACAATAATACCGATGATCTGGTGGTAGGAAGTGAAGCCTCGAGACTGTTAATTGTTAGCAATCTGGACGCGAAAGGGCGATCCTGTAGCAGGTAATCCTACTCGTTGGTAAGTGAAGCTTGTGGCGACACCAAGACCGAAGCCGGCGAGCACCATAACCATGGCCACGGTCTGGTTGAGGGCATGGGCCCGTACCCATCCTCCCAACCTCAGCATCAAGGCACCGATGGGCATCAGAGCACAGATTGCCAGAATCATCAACACAGCATGGATGGTCGACTTAATATCCGAAACGCCGCCTTTGGTGTAGATGGAGTTTGCTCCATCGCTCTTCGCATCACTCGCAATCTCCGGGTTGGCCTTGTTCTTAGCCCGCTTCATGTCGAGTGTGAAGTGGCCGTAGCGGCTGTGCATCTTGAGGCCCTGATCGACAGCATCGCTCGCGAAACCTTCTTTCGGACCCAACGCAAAGATCATATTCTCTCGGGAATCGCTGACGTCGATGTAACCTTTGTCGGTGTGTTGACCCGGCCAGCTGCGGCAGTGCTTCAGGCACCGGGCGGTGAAAGTCATGTAGTCCCTGTCGACGCCGGTACCTGGAAGGACCTCGATCTCGGGCTCGTCGAAGTAATGCGGCTCGATGTTCTTGTACGCCAAGCGCGGCGAGAAGGTGACATTGTCGCGATCGGCATTCTCGTAGATTATGAAGTAGAGGGCGCCGGGCATGTCATCTGACCCAAGGCCTACCGCACCCCAGGAGTAGCTGCGCTTGACACGCAGCGAAAAGGCGAGGTCGTAAGAGTTTCGTTCAGGCGTGGAAAAGGCGAAGGCGAGTGCCTCATCGTCGGTCACAAAGACGGACTGGGTTCCCTCGTCGTCTTTTGCGAGAGCTGGAGCGAAAGCTGGATGAAAAGTGTCAAAGATACGAACTATACGCCATGCTCGCGTGCAAGCTAAATCGGACTATACGAACCTGCAGCTGCCGCAAGGGCAAAATTACGGAAGAGCATGATGTCGCTCGATTCTGTCGCGTCACATGAAGGGTGCAAAGCAAGATGGGAAGACGCAGAGAAGGGGGCGAGTCGAAGGAGCGTAAATGCTGCACAGAGGGAACAGCTGAAAGAATCGACAGTCGCTGACGCAAATGTAGAATTACAATAGCGAGTGATGTGCAAGGAAAGAAAGGAAGCTGAACAGGCTGGACCCCCCTTTGTTGCCAATTCTTGAACACGAGGCGGCTCGTGGCTGGCGGCACCTCGCAGAAACCTTGAGTCCTAATGAAGCTGAGGGAGGGAGGGTGTAATGCTGTGCAACGCGTCGCTAGTGAGCGAGGTAGAATTTGTAGTACTTTACTATGTCGAAGGTACCTTCCACACTCGCGATCGGCCACTTCCAAGGCCTGGAGCCCAATCCCCAATCTCAATTTCGCATCGAGGGGCCCCGCCCTCAGGGGAATCAAGCATTGCTAGACAGGCACGCTACCATGTAGAAAGCACTCTTTGACCAAAATCTACATTCTCTTACATACGGTCTCCCCCCTCTTACGCCTGCCCAGGCTTGAAGGAAGCTTCACACAGTCTTGACCTTCTTGGACTTTGAGGCAGTGCTCTCATCGCCGAAATTGCTTCTCTCTCTGATCCCTGTGGTGGATCAGGGGCCATGACGCGCAGTGCCGTCGCCCAGTTCGGTACCTGGCATGAAGATAGTCGCTGTAGCGATGTCTGACCTGAGGTATTATCTGCCCTATGATTGGCTGGACGGCTCTCGCTACAGCGCGCCCTGGACATTCCAGCGTCATTCCGAGTCCTTTGCGCACACCAATTTGAACACTTCCTCCATCATGCATACACGGATCGGATCGTTACAGGTTTCCAGATTTCATCAGTAGCGAGCGACCAACACTTCTTTCATACTCGCACAGAGGTCTCAAATCTTCATCAATTCCAGTGCGAACCAATGCTCAAAGCCCATTCATCGTTTTGGCCACGCGGAAAGCCTGTCCAATATTGATCCAGTCTAGTAGCACCACATTCGGCCGCAATTTGTGCTCCTCGACGCATCGCTTCACCTGTGCATCAATGGACTTCGCAGAATTGGTCTTGATCGCCGAGTCCATGTTTGGGAACGTCACACCCAGCACCTTGTAATTCAGCATGTGGTTCATGATGCCCATCAGCTTCTTCGGGTCGCCCTTGTCCGGTCGATCAACCTTGCAGGTCGGGAAAGAGTCGTCCGTGACGCCAAAGGGTGTTTCCCAGAAGTGCTTGAACTGATCCATTATATATGGCACTTTTTTCTCGTCCATGTTGTAGTCTGCTAATCGTCAGTTCCGCCGGCTCGGAGTGGGCTTTTGCACATACCCATGAAGACGAGGAGGCGTGTTCCAAGGTCGATGATCTCTTGCAGTGTCGGCCAGTCCTCCTTCGTTGGGCGCTTCTCTGGCTTGAAAGCATAGTCCTTAAGCCCAGTCTTCTTGAACGCATCGTCAAACTTCTCGATCGGCAAATCATCGATGTTTGTGATGAGCAAAGTCACCACTTCATCCGGATTGTCATCCAACCAGTCGCTGATCTTGCCGAGATACTCCTCCAATGGTCCCTCGTCAAGTGCCCAGCAATGCGAATGGCACATCTGTGGATGGCCCTTCTTGTCTTGCGTCCTCGCCTGCAGAAAGCGCACGCCGAGGTCGAGCTGAGACTTGACTGACACGAATTGGTTGTGGAATGGCGTGAAGCCGTCGAAGGCGCTGTTGTGTGCACCCATGTAAGTGATGTTGGAGTACCGACGTGAGCATAGAGCATCGTGGCCATTGCAGGCAGCCAGCGCCATGCCAGCTAAGCTGATCAGAAGCCAGAAAACGAACATGGTAACCGAAATATGTTAAATGAGTGTGTTAGCCATCGCAAATACTCGCCGATTACGAGCCATGTCATATATACCCAACTCCTGACTCCTGACCACTTCGTCTCAATTTTGCCTTTACTACTCTACGCGGTCAAGCAGACTTAGTATGAAAATGCCAATCCACGATTCCCCTGCCGACATGATAATGCTGACATCCTGTTCGCTCGTTGCAGAGTGCCATTCAATCTGCACGCTACCAGGCTGCACGAATTGAAAGGTTTCAGAACTGAGGAGCGAGTCGTCCAGCAATGCCAGTGTGCCAATGAATGGCATGGGGGGTATCTCACAAGGCAAAAGGTATATCGCTTTCCCCTGGGTTGCATTATAGCGCTTTAACCACGGCCAGCTTGGCGCACTCTGGTGGTGCGAGGCTGCATCCAGTCAGAGGCCCAGGATGGCTTACATGCGATGAGTGGCGGTTTTAGACCAGGGGTATGATCGATGCACTGCTGGGACTTCCCACCAAGAAAGGGCCACCAATGACTCAATGATCAAGGAGTAAAACTTATGCTCACAGAAAGGCGCAGTGCTTTTGGTAGAATGTGCAAAATCATTGTCGCTGAACAGATCTCCAGCGATCACGGCCCGTCGGGATGGCGATCACAAGTGCAACAGGAACGGTGAGAGTTGGCTGTGGAATAGGCGGATTTGGGGGACAAAACATGAGGGGTCAGATGAGCAAACAACAGGCCAATGATAATCGTAAAACGACGCAGGCAGAGACGGGCTTCTTCCGCAAAACCTTCGCATATCCTCCGTACAGCTAACACTTCTTGCCATGCTCGGTGGCATTTCCCCGCCGTGACAGGGACAGGGTCCTGGCTGCCCCTCCTCCATCACGGATCATCACCTTGCGCCGTTGGTTCGTCGGCCTTCCAAGACAAAACGTCATGCAATCATGGGCTAATCACAAGCATGGGTAAGGCACGGCCAACAATTATTTACCTGAAGGATTCCGGCTCGATATTGATGCTTCCGTTGTCGACGCACTGCAACGCAGAACCAACGTCTAGGCAGCTGTTGGTCGCATCTCTTGGCCGCCGTGATGATTGACACCCTCTCCCAAGGACCGATAAACATCTCAAGATCCCTCCCGTGACGCTTCGGCAACATCCGTCACCGTCTCCGGCATTTCGTTTCCCTGCGCTGTCACCCCTGCATAGCATCCCAGGCACGAGTGCGAGAGGGGGGAGCTTAGCCGCCCAGGTCTCGCCGATCCTCGCATCGCTACTGGCCAATCCCTCTGTGCTGTCACTGTGATCATCACAGCATCGTGGACCTCTCACTGACCTTGGCTACCACTTTGCGGTGTGGAGGGGGCATAGATGACGAGATGCACAACGCGGGGGCCGAAGGGGATCATACTGCTTTGAGAGGGTACAATGTGATCATGTGTTGGGTCGGTTAAGGTTGTTGGTGGTTTACGCCGAGAAGGATTCGGGGGCTATTGGGGGCGACGACTCTCGTGAAATGTGTATAAATGATTGCTCTTGGCCGGCTTCTTCACTCTCAAGATCATTACTTCTCTCGCAGGACAGTCCCTCAGACATTGCTCAGACTTCTTGATTGAACCAACTGGCTTCTGAATAACCTCGATACACAAGATGCAGCTCTTCAACTTACTCGCAGCGGCGACTCTCGCCACAGCCGCAGCTCTTCCTGAAGCACTCCAAACAAGAGATCTAGACATCCTCCCCGGTCACTGCTGCTTCAGACTCAAAGATAACGCCGGCAAGCTTCTCGAGCAAGCCTCAACCGGCCAAACCTACATCTCCTCCTCGCAACCACTGGGATGGTACTGTCTCGATATCTCCTCCTCCTCAGCCAAGGTTCTTCGCGATGACGCAAATGATGCTTGCATCGTGGACTCAAGAGGCCGTTTCAACTGTGTTGACCCGATCCCCGGAGCAGTGGCTTGGACATTGACCAGTGCTGGAGAGCTGAAGTACGGAGGAAGTACGACGTGGTCAAACTGTGGTGGTATGATTCACGGAGGAGCTCGAGATGGTTGCAAGACGACGAAGCTGAAGATCACTGGAAAGAGAGGCAGTTGCTGAGCTATGGCATACGAAGAAGACAATACCCAATGACCACGGCAGTAAAGCAACTGCGTATGTAAACGCATAGCTGATAAATGAACCAATCGCTGCATGAACTTGCCGTGGAAACGTGCTAGAATCCATGAGTGAACATTGTATATGTTGGGGCCGAATCCTTCGTGTTTGACATCCCGAGAGGCCTTACCATCCGCGATCGCGACTGCCATCATTTCTTTCGTGGCTGGAGACCGAGACCAAGACCGAGGGTGCAATCTCGCTGGGGCCTCGTGGGTAGACCATGTCGTAGCCAAGACCACCTTCTGGTGCGATTGCTTAATGTGCCTTTTCAGAAGACACGAGTAGCTCCTGAGGGATGGGATGAGCGAGTGCGTTGCTCATCTTGATTATGTATGGGGACACCACGTCAGTAATTAGGCTGCAATGTTGCGAAGTAGTGAAGTAGAAGAGCTCATGGCAATGCCAATTCCAGCTCCACAAGAACGATGTATAACTTCAGCCCTGCATCAAATCAGCCTTATGAGAAAACCAATGGTAGACTCGCCTGTTGTCACAGTGCTGGCCAGCTTCTCGAGCCACAATGCGCGATCTATGCCTCGTATTCATCATAGTTCGCCAAAGACAGCCCGGGAGCGATTTCTTACTAACGGTTCAAATGGGCTTTGCATCATCAATACAACGGCAAGCTCTTGCGAAAGGTGCAGTCTAGAAGTACATGAACAAGACTCAGTAAAGCCACCAGAAGTCAACGATACAGAGAGAGCTCCCATCATACTGCACGGCCCGGGGAGGCTCAACCTTTCTGAATCGACTCTTCTGTCTTCATTTTGAAGAACAAGAAGGGTCAAATAGAAAGAGAGTAGCGCAGAAGCCGCTGCTGATACATCGAGCTTTATTGAGGCACCTGGCCATAGCCACATTGCAGAGTGTTCATTCTCTCTCCCTTCCGGAGATGTTAGGTGTTCGGCGTCCCAGGGTTCTTCATCCTTCATCGCATCACGGATAAAGGGCTGGTCTCCAAGAAGGAGCGTTCATACCATCTTTTGTGCCGGTGATGTACAAATGAGGTCCTGCTTCGTTGACCAGGGCACGCATGACTTGTGGAAACCTCAAGATCGCTCGAAATTTCTCACAGGAATCTCTCTTCCAAGATCTGGCATTTGACCGTCTTTTCTTTCGGTGTGCAAGAAGATAGCGGTGCGCCAAACTGATGGACTAATGCCCATGCCACGAACCGAGCACGGGTCTGCTCGGAATTGAAGGCGAAGTATCCTCATCATCTCCCAAGCACTGATTTCCTGCTAGCCGTCCAAAAGAATAGCGGCTATACATTTCTGATCGAAAGCTCGTCGCAACACAGAACCCTATTCAATAATCACAAGGCCCCTCAGGAAGTGAGAGTGGTTCTTTGCGAGCCTTACTTCCATAGTTCTTCCCACTCGGTGACACCTGCATCACGAACCAGGCTCAGACGCTCGTCCCAACAGCTCGGTCATAGTGTCACGAGAGTTCCACACTACTATGAGTGATTCGCCACCACGGGGTCGTGAGGCGGTGAAGCAGCCCACCCCCATCGTACCAATGATACACCTCGCTTCGCCCTCCCGTCCGCCTCACTTTGGCACAATTACACGAGACTCAAAGGTCATGTTGGACAGCCTTCGGGGAAAACCACGCGCGCGTGTGTGCTGCGACATGGAATAAAGAAAGAATGGGCTCTGCCTGCGTACGACATTCAATATGCAAAGCCCAGAGCTAAAATGGTCCGCTTCGCTGTCTTGCTTTCACCGGCCAATCACCACTTACAGCACGGTTGGCTGAGCTTCCCGTGGCTGCATCGTCCAGCCGGCACCATCCCTGTCCTTGAGAGTTCCCAATTTGGCATTGTTGCATGTTCCTTTCGAGTGCGTGATATGTTATAGCCACAAGAAGATAAATAGGGGTTAGACCGCTCGCTCCCGTGGACTTCATGATACGTCTTTCCAATCCGAAGACAACATCCCCAGAACTCAGCGTTGCGAGTTTACCAGTGTCTTATGGTCTCAGTACACGCCACTCATGTCGTTTACCATGAATCGATATTGGATACCCCAGTGGGACATTCACAAACGTGTCATCACCCAGCAATTGCCGTTCTTCCTCGGGCCCCAAGCGACTGTGCGGCCATATACCCTTGAGGTGCTTCCATGGCGAATCCCAACAATGTTGTGACGAAAGGCTCACGCTTATCAGGGCGAAGACGGGTTCCTCATTACAACGCCAGGTGCCTGTTTGACCGATGTGAGCATCGCAGAATACCAGAGGCGACCATATCACTTGACTGAACGCGTGACTTAACACACAGGAGCAAATCGACGACATCTGCCATAAGTCCAAGGAACTGTGGGATAAGCAAGCGAGCGCCCGAGCTCAGCAAAACCCCTCCGCTACACTCAAGCGGCCGCTTCATCAGCCGGTGGTAGTATCCAAAGCTGGCGAGTCGTCTCGTGGATCTGGGCAGCGACACAGCCCAAGACGATGAGGAATTGCTGGGCCGCAATGCCAAAAACAGCGTCCCGTCCAACCGCGTTCTTGTACCCGAAACTCCGGCCCACGTCGGCAGAAGAGCATTCGCAAGTATACCTCAGATGTTGAACCGAAGGCCATCTCCCCCGCAGCAGCTTCCGAAGCTTGAGGTGCTCCTCCAATAACGGTGACAAGGATCTGAGCACTTCGCTCCGAAGGATGCGTTGTGGTTCGTGAGAGAGATTGTGGCTGCAGCTAGAAGTGTCAAGCCGCTGTCAAACCCAAGGATTACTGCATGGTTGGCATGGATGTTTTCCAGATAAGGCACGGATCCTGATGAGGTTGATGCCCAACCCAGATCTATCTTGGGCCGATCTTCGAACCATGGCTTGTAATTTGGCACCCTTCGGTCATGCATGCCAGCCCAGGCTTTGTCCTGCAGAGACACCGCCGGTTGTGGAGGTGAAAGGCCGGGGTGGCCCAGCACAGGTCGTAACCAGCAATTCACATGGCGTTCTTTTGCAGAGTTGTACAAATCGTGCGATGTGGTGACCCCGCTTTCATACATCTGCGCTGACATGTGCACAATGGCTGTGAAGTTTCGTTGCGACGTTTTCATTCTGGTGATACCGAGTCGTGAACGCCATCCGAAGGCTGCGGCGAGTTTTGTACATAAGCACTTCCGTAGCCAATCAGGACAATTGGTCATATATGCATGGCGCATTTCTCGATACACGCAAGGGGCGTCTGACCAAGTTGCGCCAGCATCGCAACAATGGTTTGGCACTCTCGGAAACTCTGATCCTGCGAACATCAGAATTCCGTCCGCATATTCGGCTCTTGTCGTCGTGTTCACGTGGCGAGTTGGCGCTCGTAACGGTCAAGATCCAGAGGCCCTGTCGACCATACACGCAAAGCCTGCACCTCAACAATAGTCCTGTCTGCAGGACCTGCATGCCTCTCCGCAGGTCCAAGTTGCTGGCGCGTCGTCTTGTATCCCAGGACATTGACCCATTCACCGACACGTGTCAATTCCGGGTTGACCAGCTCAAGAGCTAGTCGAATGTCGACAAAGGCCGTCACTTGTGACTCGGGCGGCTGCAAATGACAAAGTTCGAGGTAGCCCGTGGCTGTAGAGTACGACATGACACTGATGCGAGTCAGCTACAACGGCTTGTATGGTGGCCATGACAATCCGGTGCACAGCTTGGGCCGGAATGATGACCTACCAACCAAGGAACCTGACTTTCTCACCGGCATCGATATCAGGGAGCTCCGAGAGAAGGCATATCCGAGAAGGAAGAGGGCCGCGTGACATGGCGGAAGTCAGCCGCGATGCACGAAGCAATGGTCTGACTTGGTCGTGAAGTGCCCGTGAATTTGATGAAGGAATTCACCAGCAGCGATGGCCGTCAAAGAGGCGGCTTGACTTCGACACTTGGTCGCCAATGTACGCGCATGAGATGCATCTTTCCAGATGCTCTTGTCAACAAGACATGTAGGCTTCGTCCCTCGATACGAAGACCAAGAAATGTGCTTGATGAGACGTGTGTGAGAGGAGGGTCTGGACACGCTCGACAGCTGCCAACGACCCCGCCGACTTCCACGAAATGTGTGGGTACCCTGCACATCACCTCAAGACAACGGTGAAGGAAGCTTAACCTCCTCATCTACTGTTGTCTAGACATTTCCTTCTGAAGCCATGGCGACCGAAGAATCGTATCAGTTCTTATACAAGATCATCCCTGGGCCGCCTCCGGATCCAATTCCCGCAGAGTACCCATTTTCCGATCTCGACAAGCAAAGCGGATTCGTTCATCTGAGCAAGGCGTCACAGGTAATACCATCCAAGACCTTATCATGCCTTTAACAGACTCGTCGCTATAACATACTCCTGGTGCATAATTTTCTGATGATGTGTGCGCAGGTCCCTGGAACCGGAGATCTGTTCTTCACTGAAGTATCAGACCTGTGGGTGTTCAAGCTGGTCACAAGCAAGTTCGAGAGCGAGATCAAGTGGGAGGATGGATTCCCGCACCTCTACGGCAATTTCGGACGAGAGCAGGTAGACTCAGTCGAGCGTTTTCAAAGACCGTCGGGAACGAAGTGGTCAGAGGTCATGGCTGGCTCAACTTGGTTGGTCTGAACTTCACGCGCATCCTACGAGTGATGAGCGTGGGAGCGAAATATTTGCACAAGAAATCAAGTGGTAATTATTATTAATTCATGCCATAAGTGTCCAACAAATCTATAGACTTTTGATAGGCTTCGTATTGTCAAATATGGGCTTCAGATCTTCAGATCCTTCTCCACCATGCCTCTGGCAATCGGGTGGTAGAACTCCTTGTGCTTCGCGAACGTGTCCAATGCCAATTGACGATCGACCTTGTTCAGCGCCCGGAAAAGAGGCCTGACGTACTTCATACGCCCAACCTTACCGAGAAGCTCGGCTGTGCCCTCGTACGAAGCCTTGTTCTCAGACTTGAGCGCAATGAGGTAGTATGCGGAAAGAAGCTCGACGTTGCGCGAGCCAAGGAGGTCGTAGACCTGACCGAGCTGGTGCGCGCGCTCCGAGCTAAGAGGAACATCTTGCTGCACCTTCTCGAGGAAGACAAGCTTTTGGTTGCCGGTGAAGTCCTCCACGTCCTTGATACTAGGCTCGAATGACTTTAAACAGTTAGCCTTGCCAATGGTCATCCCTCGCCGCATGAACTTACCTCGCTCTTCCACTTATCTGCCAGGGCGAAGCACTGGTCAGCCAAAGTAGTGTCGAACTCCGGCTTAGGCGGCAAGCCCGGGGTGTAAAGCTTGTCGTTCCAGTCGATTTCCGCGACCTTCTTCTTGAGGTCCTCATCGCCGAAGCCGTTGAAAAAGTTCATGAAAGTGTCCTTGAACTCCCAAGAATCGAGAGACTTGCCAGACCAGGTTGTGAAGTAGTGAGGGATGAACTTGTCGAAGTTGGCGCGGCCAACGAGACGCTCGAGGTAGTAAATGAAGTGGAAGCCCTTCTCATAGGGCACCTGGCTGTAAGTATCCTCGGGATCAACACCATGGTGGTTGATGATGAGCTTGGTGTTCTCGTGGTCCTTGCCGAATTGAGTGATAGAGTCCTCTGCTTTGGTCAGCGCATGCTCCATCGTCATCCAAATACGTATCGTGACTTACCGAGAGCCTTCCATCCCAGGATGCAAGAGAAGTGAAACTCGGGCTCACCACGAAGGGCGGCGATAATGCGACGCTCAAGGTACATAGTCCAGCCCTCATTGAGCCAGCTTTTTGGCATCAGCAAATATACAAGTAGCATCGTCCACGGGGTAACTTACAAGTGCTCCCAACTGGCATTGGACACGAGATTACCACTCCAGCTGTGGCTGAGCTCGTGAGCAATAACATCCACGTTTTGTCTGTCACCACTCACGACTGTTGGCGTGCAGAAGGTGTAGATTGGGTTCTCCATGCCTGAGTGCTCAAGTTAGTATATCGTCTCAGGAGGCTCAATGTCTCGTCTCGACTTACCTCCGAATGGGAAGCTGGGAGGCAGCACGAGAATGTTGTACTCTCCCCACTTGTAGGGGAACACCAGCTTCTCAGCGATCTCGAGGAACTTCTCCATGTCCTCCTCGAACTCCCACTTGCAGTCCTCAATCTCCATAGGACCCGTGACGACCTTGCTGCGTGAGCCAATCGAGGCCGTCACGATATCACCTGAGGCAACGGCGAACAAGTATGCCGGGATAGGCACATGCTGCTCGAATTTGTACAGTTTCTGCTGTCCGGGAGTTGCCTCATGGTCACCAACTGGAACACCACTGGCCACAACTGGGAGCGTTGATGTCAAGTTGAAAGTGAATGTAGACTTGACATCAGGTGTGTCTTGGCATGGGAAGATAGACCGAGCATTGATAGCCTGGCATTGCGAGAACATGTACGGGTGCTTCTTGTTGGATGTCTGGGCAGGCGTCAACCATTGCAAAGCTGTGCACTTGTCCGTCGTCTCAACATCGATCTTGACGTTGATGACGTCTCCCTTTGCAGCTCCGTCGGGAACCGAAACATGCAGGGGAGTGCCGAGAGCATGGATCTGGTCTTTGAACTCGAATTTCGCATCGGAGGAGTTGACCGTTACGGACGAGACATCAACGAATTTGGAGTCGAGAATGACCTCATTGCTTTGCTTGTCTGTTTGGGAGACCAACTCCAGAATCACCGATCCCTTCATGCGCTTGCCCTCGAAATCAATGTCGAAGGTGGCCGTCGTGTGCCTGGTGCGCCAAGCGCCGTAGTTGGCGAGCGAGCTAGGGTCACGCGTCATGGTTGCTGAGGCAAAGGTTCTCCTGAATATGGTAGTGGTGGAGGCGATCGCGATTGTTGATGTTGAAGCTGAGGCTGCGGCTGAGACCGGATTTGTGAGCCTCTTGCAGAATGAGGCAAGCCAGGTCATGAATTTGATGTTTGTGAGGCTGGAAGCGGATAGAAGCTCCCCCTCACCCCTCGTTTTGGACGTTTACAGGAGGCTCCAGCAGTCTACAAAAGTGCTGTACTGTAGTGCAGCGTCTAGAGGCGGGTACCGCCGGCCAGATAGCATGCGATCCTTCTGCCATCTTATCATCACGTGCAGCACCAGAATCTGAGCCAACACTTTGGGCCTTCGCTACCCTATGCCTCAGGCCACGCTATCACACAAGCTATCAGAAATCCCACGATACTTTTAGCGGCGGATTGACACCTCCGCAGCGTCCCGCCCGAGGCCGTTCGGCTTCTAAATCGGACCCCACCGGACCTCGCTTAGACACCCGTTGCTATGTTAATCGACACATGGCGAATTCTGACAGCTGTCAAGGATACGGGGCAACAGCAGAGCAATCCTTGAATATCAAATCTCCCATACCTTATAACCACAATCTTATAAACGTTGTCAATATGGCTATCATGACGATAGAATCAGGTGCGCACCGACAATTTGGGCCGGGGGCCTGTCTCTCAGTTGGCGAGAACGACAGCGCCGAGCTGATGAACCCCCCAGCCCCAGTTCGACCAAACTGGGTCTAGCATCACGGCCAACACGACCGGGAGTCAAGCACCTGAAACAGCCACAAGCACCCGAATGCCCGGGGTCTCAATGACCACCTTGCTGGGACCGCCCGTCGCATTGGCTGCCGGTGGTGTTCACACTGCACCGCCTTTCTCACTGCCTCTGTTCTCTCAGCTGGACCCGGTGGTATCCTCTTCTATCTGTAGGCCCTGACTCAACTGCGCCCTCCAGATCTTACGAAAAGAGGCTTCATCACACCACATTCTGTGCCTTTCATCTTGGTACCTGCATCGCCAAGTGTCACGGGCCCAGCCTGTCTGTCCAGAATCGTGGGCGGGCCAGCGCCACTACCAAGCCAACGACGATGTCCTCGCTTCCCTAGGAAAAGCAGAGCCCAGAAACTGAAAGAGGGGGGCGCTTATGCACGAGAAGCCGGTGACTTCAATATTTCCCGCAAAAAGGCTGCAGGAACAAGCAGAATGAGCAAACATCTCGCCCCCATTTCTTGTCGTCTGGTCTCCTGGCCCTGTCGGTATCCTCTTTGATCGAACCTGCATTGCATGAACCATTCAATTCTCCTTTCGCCAGGCTGTTGGATCTTGGCCGATGGCCTGCAAGACAAGGAACTCGTCTGCAGCTTGTCCGGCTTGTCCGAAGGTAAGATTCTCACACCTTGACTTCTCATTGGGATAGAGATGTTTGCTA
The DNA here is from genome assembly GCA_021347865.1 of Sarocladiaceae sp. CBMAI 1973. Classification (NCBI taxonomy): domain Eukaryota; kingdom Fungi; phylum Ascomycota; class Sordariomycetes; order Hypocreales; family Sarocladiaceae; species Sarocladiaceae sp. CBMAI 1973. The sequence goes on from WNLN01000396.1 coordinate 18,619, forward strand.
TGCCTGGTTTGCTTTGTGATACCATGTCTCAGGATTGGCGCCGATAACACTTTGCATATGTGCTGTCCGTGTTCATCTCCATGAGACTTTATCAGCAGACCAATTTCTTAGGGACTCTGTGCGCAGACTTCCAAGACATTGACGAGTGAACGCATAGCCTTGAGCAATCTGGTGGCATCTGTGCTCGCCCCTCCCCCTCCACTCTCCTCTTCTCTCCTCTCCTCCTTGCCACTCCTCCCATGCTCATATGCTTATCCAGGACCCCACCGGTCAGAATATCAGTTCATGCTGCATCTTGGTAGATTTATCGTCGGGCGAAGCTCTGTTCAAAAGCCCAAGTGACAGGGGCCTAGGTCTTCCCCTCCGACGACAGACGTTTGCTCCGGGACAGCCTGGTCTCTCCGCGGTGTGTGTGGGGTGCAGTAGACTTGGCCTAGATCACTTTGTCATTCTTGACAACACAGCGCCTCCTCCGAGTAGGACGACTCTCGTATAGTAGATGTTATAGGTCATGGTTTGGTCCAGGCTATCACCAAGGAACTCGGGCTATTGACCGGCAAGCTACCCTGTTTCCGTTTCGTTGTGAAGCGTGGGGTATTCCAAAGTGCATGGCTTCGAAACCGCCCAGCATCACTCATTTCAGCGACCAGTACACAATGATAATCGTACACATGGCTTTGAAACAATTGCTAACCGAGGGCTTGTCGAGATAGTATTGACCCGGCTGGTACCGAGACAAACAGTTCATGCGATCCGTCCGGTATTTCGGTGTTGGGTCTCGAAACGGAACATCGATGACAATGAGCTCGCAATGAACATGGAGTCTATCATTGTCCTATGACGAGGGCTATCGTTTTGATTGCGTTCTGTGAGTGGCTGCTATTATTGTTGCTGTTGCTGAGACACAGCTTCATTTCGTGAAGCTCTTTCTCGAGCTTCGGGCAAAGCAACTGCCGGCCTCGCCACCCTGCGACACAATCCCCGCATGCATGAATGTCAGTGATACATTTTCGTGCTAGCCAGTTCTTGTACTTGCTCTCTCATGTGGAATCTTCCTGGTTTACCATAGTGATCTTCGGTTTGTGGAAGATAACGCAGTCAAAACCGGTTTGACACCACTACAGCGAGGGGAGTGGATCACTTACACATGACATTGGACGTTTCGCCGCTATTGATTCCTTCAGGGTGCATGACGGGGTCACATCGCAGAGCTCAAAGATATTTTGCATGCTAATGGCGGCACGGGACCCTGCAAATCTTTGAGCTATCCGTTCTCGACCTCAGGTTCCCTGATTCGCGACTCAGTTTCTGCAGCAAGCTGGACCATGATACTGATTTGGAGGAGTTGCTGCTCCACTGCTTTGTCTTGTTCCCACAGATTATCACCGTCGATGCTGTGTGCATACAAAAGCTCCGGCCCTGCATAAGGCCGCAGGCTAAGAGTCCTCAGACAAGGAATGAAAGTCCACGTTGTGGACAAGGAAGAATCTTGAAAGGCTGCGAACTTGGCGTTTGAGACTGTCAAGTTGGTAGAGCTTAGCGGCCCCCGCCGTGGAAATGTCAGAGCCTCGCCTCTAAAGGACGATCTCGAGCTGTACGACGCGCCAAACCCCGAACAGCCATCGTCGCCGGTGTATTATGGGTATTGTGCGGAGGATCAGAGGTATGGACGGCCAAGGATCTGAAAGTTCCTCGCGCTCTGGTCTCACACGGAAAGGCCCTCGAGCACAGGTAAGCCCTGTCAGAAAAAAAAAGGATTGTGGGACCGCTGCAATGTAATGTCATCCCATAGAAGTAACATCAAAGAATGCCGGATTGATCGCTGTTCCTTGAATTACAGAATAGCACATGACACGGCTCAAGTCGCTTGGTCGTTGGAGCTCTGAGTTTTGACTGCCACTTGTGCTGCGGTGCTAATGCACATCGCATGCAGGCTCGCGAACCAAAGCTGGTGCAGTGTTTGTGAGTCCGTGCTCGTGTTCTTGGCAGCTCACGTAGCGGCGGCGATATGATCATCTTGGTCAATCGACCACACTAGGAGCCAAAGGCCCAGTCAAGGAACTGCGCTTTGTTCGCATGTGGGCAACTTGGTCGCAGATGATGGCTGCAAGCGAATAGAATCTTGCCCACGTTGCATCGACTCTCTGGTGCATGCACCCAAAGCAGTCTGTGCCCGGCATATAACAATGGTGTGTTTCAGCCCCGCAATCAGGCACGCAAGAGAGTCTGCCAGGTGAAGTCGAAGTCAAGCGGGGAGGCAACCAAGGTAGCCCGTAACAGTATCTTCAGCAATCACCAAGTCACTTCCGAGCCAGGAGAGGCAAGGTGGGCTTAGTGGCATGTGGATTAAATGACCCTTCCTGCGTGGCGTCCATTGTGGCGCTCAAGTCAGCCCGTGATTCGGCCCTGTGTCAATGGTCTGCAGGATCTCGGGTCGCTCAAGAACTCGGAGTTCAACTCGAGGATATTGGTGCGTCGTGAACTTGACGAGTCGTGGCTAGCCGCTGGCCAGACCCTCAATAATGGCCACCGCTCACCCGGACCTGGAAAGTGTTGAAGTGCAGGCGTGTCCTTTGCGAGAAATATGGGAAACTCTAGGTCACAGTCTCGGCTATTCCACGCGTGACATTGTGAGATGATGCGAGAAAGTGAAGACATTCTGGCAGAGCCTAGAGGACCAGGAGTCGGAGATGTGCTGCAGACTGCGACGTGCAGCAATATGCATCGTGCAGCAATCATGTCTCAGTAAGCAAGTTGGCCATGGCCAAACTCCGGTAGTAAGGGACCGAAAATGGAGATTGAGTTTGGCACCAACTCCCGTATAAGTGCCCTGCGAACAGGCCGTGCTAATCGCGTACTCCGACGATTTGTGCCATATCTTCACCGACATTTGAACTGTGATTGATTACCCAAACTTTCAAGACTCCTGGCTGGTACTTCGATTGACGGCACACTTCATGTGCGGGCAGCTCAGTCTGACTTGGCAAACATCAGGAACTGCGCTGTTGCAAAGGGCGTTGCGCCAGCGACAATCACTCCTCCATCGAGTTAGGACAAACGCGCGCGGAGACTTGGATGCCACATGGACAGCTGCCGCTCACCAGGGATATGCCGGGTCAATACCTATTTTAGTCAAGGGAAGATTTCCACACCTGTGTCTGTACAACGCTATTTCCCTATCCTTGATGGTCTTGTTATCCAGCCTTTTCCGGATGTAGGACCGATCTTCTTGAGTTATAGGTCATAGCGCACGGTTCTGTCGTTCGTGAGAGCGGGATGTTTGCTTAGCGCACGATTGGCCGGCACTTTTGGACAGACACAATGACATGTCTCGGGCGCCATGAAAGCCCATGCCCTAGTGCATCGAGGGAGACGGCCGATGCCCGCATGAGATCGGTGCTGCCAATACCGTGCCGTCGACCGCACATGGAATGCAGTCTGCCGTGTTATGTGAACCGAAAGATGCGGCAGTCATCTCCTGACTTGCTAGCTTGTTTTCCGCAAGAGAACGCCGGTCCGTAGACGTGCGCATCCCTGAGTTCATTGTTAGATGCCCCTTCAGTCCCGATCCAGCTTGTTGATCGACTGAAGATGAAGTCGCCTTCAATGTCGACACTGATCAAGGCAAGGCTTACAGCGCCAGTAGATGCGATTGGCTCAACAGAACGCACAAAAGACATGGGCGATCGTCACAGTACGACGGTGACGACTTATTACTGGACTGCCCAACCGAAGTAAGCGAGAACACCGGGAAGTGAGACACAGCCAAGGTGCCAAATTAGTGGCCGATCTTTTGTCTTTTCGGACATCTACACTGCTTTGACAGCGAGATCGATTCATGTGCGAAGTTGGTACGTGCAGATGCGGAACCTCAACTATCGCGTGCATCATGCAAAGGTGTTGCCGTGAGTCTCAGTGGCGCTAGTATGTGATCGTGCCGTGTCGAAGGGGAGAGCGAGCTCGTTGGGCGGTGAAGGCAATAGTCGTAGGTCGAGGGTATCATCGCACGGACTCGTGCATTCTAAGTGTCAGCCGTAACAAGCCAGAGAACCCCATGGGGCTGTGCGACGCGCAGGTGACCACACGAATCCGTCAATGAAGTCCACCGCATGCATGCAAGTCAGGCTCCATACGGAGATGATGGCACATCACAGTTGTTTTCGTTCGCTTGTGGCGCTCGAGAGCTGGCAACAAGGAGGGTAGGGCGCGAGGGGAGCACGGCGGAGAGGGGCGGAAACACCAAATTGACCACATCTGCCAGGGTCGATAGTCGCAAGTGCCGGATCATGCAAAGTCCTGCGTCTGCGTCTATCGGCAAAAGGGTACAGTCCCAAAATCCTGATCAAAGGGCAGTATAAGCAGGTTGAGGGAACTTGCTGTGTCCCACTTTCGAAAGACCTGGGTTAAGGGAAAGTACCTAATTGACGGCCATAGCTACCACTGGCCGGACTTGCCTCTAGTTAGAAGCGCTGGTGCTTAATAGCTGCTCAACTCAGCGTCACAGCCATGCGGAGCGCAGGCTTTGCACCTGGAAACTTCACAAACAACTCGGAAATTATTGCCACGGCCTCATGACCTTTTCGAAAGGCTGTTTGTTGAATCGAGAGCGCGCTCAGACTGCCCGCCATGGCAGCGACGGGTCGTGCCCCTCTCGAGCTGCTACCCCTCGCTTGCGGGTGCATGCACCTGCATGCCGCTGGTCACTCTAGCCACTTTAAACGTTCGAACACGACGTGCCCCTCGACAAGAACATGATCGTGGCGCTACTAATGCCCCAGGTGCAGCTTGGAGAACGTGCCAGGGACCTGCAGCTGCGATGCACTTCGACACGGGACGAAGGTGTGGCACGGCTTGGACCAGCGTGCGCTTGGTTTCGTGTGCGCCCTGCGTCTTCATGTTGCAGGTTTTGTTTCTCTTGGTCATGTAGGTGAGGCGATAGGCGACTCGGAGAATTGCCACATTGTGATTCATCGATAATGTATAGGACTCATCATGTATAGGACTTGGTTCCACGGAGTCAAATCAGAGCTTCGGATTATTGCTCATCAATTCCCGAACGGTGATTGCCTCGTCAACCACCGGCGACCAAGCCCTGAGCATATCGAAGCCGGCTCTTCTCATCCAAGGGCCTTTGATATCAACATCGATGTCACTTGTGTCTATTAGAGAGCAATCAAGCCCTTAGAGATAGCCCATTGCGGCAACACCGTCGTCAGTTATAGCCAAGAAGATCCAGGTACGGAGCTCTAAACATCGTGGGGTTTCTCAAGGACCCTGGCTGTTTGCGTTACCGCAGCTTTCCGACAATTATTGACAGACAACGGGCAACCTAAGGCACTGTAGTCCCGCAGAAGCTACAGTGCGCAGACCAGGGAAGTCCCTGAGCTTGGGGTCCGAGATCCGCTGACGAAGGTTACCTAACAACAACTATTTTGAACAGTTTCAGCTTCTTGTCTCGAACCACTCCAACGTTTGGATGCAAAGGAAACATCAACATCCGAAAGCTTATGACATGTTTACACGAAAACTGAGATTATGTCAATTTTTCTCCAGCTCGGCGTTGATCACCGTGTTCATGCTGCGATAAGACCTCTCATGCAACAGTTCGTGTCGACGCTCAGACGTCAAAGCTGTCAGTTGCACCCGCTTGTCTCCACGTTCGCCGACTGGCGTCACATTGAGCAAGTGAGCTCCGAAATCACGCGAAAAAGACAGCGCCAGAAGGGCAACATAATCGTGATGATCCGGCAAAGCCAGGCCCTGTCACTCAGAGACCAGGCAAACGCAAAACCAGCGGGCGAAGAATTGGGGATTAACACGGCTGATATAGGCATCGATCTCAGTCGGAGGCGCAGGGGTGGTTATGACAGTGGTCGTCATGGTGGGCTCTTCTAAATGCAGAGCAACTGCGTTTTACCAGGACCTGCGACTCCCATCGATTACAGCATGGTCTTTATTTCGCCTAAGCTCACACTTTTAACGTGCGTGGGCAACAGCTGCAGCAGGGGCTCGACGCTGTGAAACCATTATGTCTTTGGCCCATGCAAGCCACCGTGCAGCATCACGCTCGAGCCCCTTGCCTCCACCGTTTGAAGTCGCTCCACATCACACACCCCTGCTCCGAGGACCCCTGTTTCCTCCGTGACGGAGCCGTTGTTCTTGGTCTTGGAAGTATCACGACCCCGGGAGGGACTTTGAGGCTAGTATGGCAACACCAGCAGGCTCAGGTACCCCACTACCCAGCCCCGTCGTCCCAAGCCGATGCTTTGTCTCAGATGATATGCACAAGGCTTCTTGACGGCTTCGAGCACCTGCAATGCATCCCCTGGCTTATATCACCGACGAAATGGTGGGCTCGCCGCATGCCCAGGGTGCCCGGGAGCTCAGGCAGGACAGCCCCGGCACGGGTGAGCAGACAAGGGGTTCAGGGCGTGGGCGCCTGTTGACACTTGCAAGCGATCCGAAACTTCCAATATATAGCATTGCCTACCATCGACACAAAGTTTGGGTCTGACATCTTAACAACCGGCATGATCCTCGCGATTTAAT
>WNLN01000397.1:0-25074 GCA_021347865.1 Sarocladiaceae sp. CBMAI 1973
GATAGTCTTGTTGCTCATCTAGTAGGGTATTGCTCGGGATATGGAAGGCATCGGGCTGGGGGTCGACGAGATTTCTAAGGGCATCGAGCGTCCGTCCAACAAGCGGTGCGTCGAGTGCTTGGAGAGAGATTGGGTCGTCATCGTCGCCATAGCTTCCCGTCCAGCGTGCTGAGCAGCAGTCGGCCGCCAATGCAAGCACATAGAGCTCTGACAGGACGACGTGTGGAGGGTGGTTCGTTGCATCGGCAAATGGTCTGGCTAAGCCCTCCAGAAGCGACACTAGAGCTTCCAGGACAAGTTCGACAGAAGACTTGCTAAGTTGAACAAGTGTGGCGCGCGTGGCATGAAGGATGTCGTCTTGTGCCAGAGCTGGGCCACCAGTACCCGTTCTGTGCGGGAGCTGTAGGCAAGGTCGGATCAGCAAGCTACACAAGAAACACAGACACACGCCTTGCGCCTTGGCCGAGAATATGATCGGGGGAGCTTACCCTGGTGGCTAACCTGTCGACGAGGGAGCCGACGAGGCCAGCATCTCCTGCCATGATCACGGCATTAACTTGAGTTTATGGGAGGAAGAGGAAAGGCGAGGTGTGCCGTGTCGCATCGCGAGATTGGTGATAACTGACTGGGGGAGGAGCCCCGCGCGGGATGCAGGGTCAGGAACAGCACCTCCCCGTACAAATGCATCCACCCTGTACGTATGTGAATTGGGTCCAGTCACCACACGTACTCTTTGGGCTCTGTTAATTCGGTCATGGATTCAGTTCCCAGCATTATACGCAGTCTGTCTCATTTAGTTAAGACCAATTGGTGGCCAGGCAGATGCTCGGCGAGCTCTCGCGCGGAAGTCGACAAGACGCAAGCTAACATGCGTTGACTGTTTCAAAACTGTGTGATAGCTGTCGTTAGTACACGCGGGCCGTGGAGCTTGATTCATCATAGCCACACGCTGCCACACACACACGACACTACATTAGAAATAGACTAGGCATTTAGTGTCGCAATGGACAATCGTATTGCTCCTACAATAGCCGGACCATTACCGGGGTGGCTTTAAGTTCATCACACTGCACGAAATTGTTGCAGATGGCATATTTCGATCAGAGCCACATACGTCAGGAGAAGCCCCTGTTCATCTCCGCGAACCCCGAATCCGAAAAGGACCAGCAGCACATCTCGCCGTGTCTTGAATTGACAACATATCTACGTTGGACATCTAGGGCACAGGGCATGTCTTCCGGCCGTTTGCAAGAGAGATAATACATATATTCATTCATCAATAGCGCTGGTCGCGCCCATAGCCATCGCGACGACCAGGTGGTGGGCCATAGTCACGCCCAGGCGGTGGTCTCGACTGATGACCGCCGTTCCAATTGCCACCTTGTTGTCCCTGATGGCCACCACCGTAGCCATCATATGTACGACCACCTCCATGATACGCTGGAGGCGGAGGAGGTACACCCATACCGAAGCCAGCTGCTCCTGGTGGTGGAGGAGCACCATACCCAAATCCTGCTGCACCAGGGGGAGGGGGAACCCAACCGGGGGGCGGCCCGTTCTGGATCGGAGGAGGACCTTGGTTGTAGCCGTTATAGGACCCTCTCCCACCACCTCCATTGTAAGACCCGCGACCTCCTCTATAGCCCCCGCGACCACCGCGAGAATCTGAGCCGTAGTGTATAGGCTGCTGGCGACCATTGTTGTCGTAACGCCCGAGTGGCGCTCCTCCATGGCTCCTCCCTCCCCGATTGGACTTGCCGCGAATGATCTCAATGTCGCCCCTTGTCAGTGCTGGTGTTGGGGGTTTCGCGCCGCGCAGCAGCATGGACTTGTGAGTATGAGTTGCTGGTGGCATATCGAAGTAGACCCTGTTATATCGTTAGTGTTGATTCTGGACATCCCAGTAGCAGTGCTATATTACTTACTTGATTGATCGATCATTGTCCAAATCCGGCATCTGTCCACGTTCCATCGGGTATTTTAACTCTCCATGAGGGATATACTCGTCTTGCTTCTCGACACGCCCGGCAAGGCCCCCGCTCGTCTTGGGATTGAGCTTGAATTTCGGCGCACCTTGCTTCTTTGAGTAGAAGTTCGTGAGCACCTCGTCGTAGAGGCTCTCGAATGAGTCGGAGAAGATCAATACGTCTCGACCGCGGGAATTTCTGACCTGGTCTTGGGGACTGAGGAGATGATACCGACCCTGGACAGCGGAAAGTAGTCGCGGCATGTCGATAAAGGGCAGCAGGGCGACACCTTGCCACGCGAACTTCTTGCCATTCAGATCGATCTCGAAATCCTCAGGGTAGAAGTCAATGATCTCGCTATCTTCGTTGAGCATTAAATCATGGAAGATTTCTGGAATGGCATGGCGCGAGGCAGCAGGAAGAACGCTCATCAGCTGCTCAAACGGCAACGACGTACGCCCTTTGCTGAAGTTGATCTCCATCTTGTCGAGATCCTTGAAGTCGGCCGCAAATGGGGCGTAGTGATAAGGATAGTACCACTCCCATGACGGACAGCCCTGGAAATAGTACTGTAGGACCCACGCCAAACCTTCCACATACGCCCTGGCTACACCATGGCGGAAGTCGATATCACCAGGATCCTTGCCAAACTTTTGCTGATAGTATCGATCTTGGTACCCATCCTCCCACAGACGAACATTGTCAACAGCTGCCTCGCCTTCGACAGGAGTCTGAGTGCCGGTCTGGGGTGTCTTGGACGCTGGGGTTCCAGCAGCAGATGTCTCCTCTATCTCAGCTGCTTTTCGCTTGCCTAGCGACGACGGCGATGCGTCGGAATCTTGAGGAGGCTCGACAGCGTCAGTCTTGCCGGCTCGCAACCTCTCCTTGAGTACACTTGCGGCGCTTTTGTTGGCCACGCTCGCGCCATCTCCATTGCTCTTGTTGACAACCATGTCGTGGGTCAAGACTTTGGGCGGTGGCGGAGGAGCTGAAATATCGAAGATAGGGCCACCCTTCGCGGGATCCATGTGACCATTGATCTTTTGCGATGATCCCCGGGGACGGCCATCATTGCCCTCGTTCTGCAATCTGCGCCTCTTGTTATTGGCTTCTCTTCGGTCTTCCTGCTCTTTACGCCTGCGAAAGATGGCATCTTCTTGCTTTGACAAACCATCGAGGATGCACTGTGCTCTTGCTAGGTCGATGTGACCATCCTTCGTCACATATCCGCCCATAGATGGTAGATTGTCTCTCCATATAGTCATGAGTGTGTCAATGCCGTGCTCGCGAATCTCCAAGGCTGGAAGATGAGGCAAGAAATCGTTTCCAACAAAGCAACACATGAAAATCCAGTCGTCAATGGCTCTTTCGAGATCGAAACGGAAAGGCAGGCCAGAAACGGACAACTCGACAGCCAAATACTCCCGAAGAACCGCAACATGAAGCCAGATGAATGGCTTTTGCACGACGCCGCTGTCTTTCTCATCAAATTCTCCATCCTTCTCTTTAGCTTCGCCTCGACAGTTCCGGGCATCGTGGCCCTTCTGACCACAAATCTTGCACAATCTCGGTTGTCCCTGTTGGAAGAAGACATCCTCACGCAGGACCCGGAAGTGTGGCTCGTGGGTGGCAAGCCCCAGCATGATAAGATCAGCATCGAGACCGTAGATGACGTGGCGGGTGTTGGGGTCGTGGTCAGGGGATGCGCGCTGCGAACGGACAAAGTCCATGATCTTGTGTTCACCTTCACCAGGCACAGTTGCATCAGAGATGATGATCTTGAGTTTGGCCCAGCCAGGGTCGGTATTCAGTTTATACTGGCACCAGTACCGTAAGCTGGCAGCGAGGATGTCCATGAATGGAGTGCCTGGGGTGATCGAGTTGCTGTCGAATGCCTTCTTGACAGCTTCTTCATCGTTTCGGTCGGGTGTGACGCCACCATTTTGCTGTTTCAAGAGCTTGATGAGATCTTGCTTGTCCTTCTCCTTCTCCTGGGCTTCTTGTGCCGAGCGGAATCGACGCGATCGCTGCTGGTTCATTTTGGCTCGAGGGGCGACGCCATCTACCCGAAGGATTAGTTGTAAGGCAAGGGTGTCGGTCTTGTGGTCAACTTACCCACGGCAATCATGAGAATCTTGCGAGGGCGCACCATGTTCACAACACGATCGGTGTATCTGAAGATCTCGTGCATCATCTCCTCTTCGTCTTTTGGTGCTGGCCTGTCCTCAGGGTGGGAGCAAGGATGAACAATGCCATTCATGTCCAAGTACAGATTATCGAACTCCTCCCCGTTCGGGTTCTTCTGAGTAGTATCGACAGGTATCTTGGTCCCATCGTCCATCTCCACAGGCTGGTCCTCGATCACTGGAGATATGATCTTCGGATACCTGGTCGACAGCCATCGGAAAGCGGCGGGAATACCCATCGTGAAAGTTGCGGGTTGGAGTCAGCGCGGGGAGCGCTTGAGCCGTGTGTGGGAGAGTCGGCGTGTCTATTGATTCAACTGTGAAAGTTGTGAAGCTGCTTCGTCCTGATGCTTCGGCATTGGTGGTTGCGCTTGCGACGAGGGTGTTGACAACTATTCCAGGATGTTTATGTAGCCGTGGAATGATGATGCAGAGCAGAGATAGGCGTGGAGTACAAGAGCGTGCGACGAGGGCGAGGATCTTAAGAAGTCCTCAAAGAAAATCGGCACCTTCTTTGAGTGATGACAAGTCCTCTCGAGGCAGTTGCAAGGTGCGGTAGCGCGGAACGGAGGCCTTCACTGATAAAATCTCAGAGCGTCGCGTTAGCGCGCCACGGACCCTGGGGTACCTCCAGTCGACGCCACACCTGGAGGTACTTATGCAGCAAAGCGTGGTATGCATGTGCAAGCAAACCAGGGCAGCATTTCTCGAGCCAGGTCCAGCCGGAGCTCGTTATGACGGAGCTGTTGTTAGGGGTCCAAGTACACAAAAAGTACAGATCACCCATCACCACCAGGTCGCATAGCTCAACCACAACCACTTTTCTGCAGCGCATCCACGAGAGTCTGTATGCTGTGAGGAGCAGCCGGAGGCGTTTCGAACGCACCACTATTTAACAGCAACCAAGAGCAAATGCTGTTGCTCAATGGCCCGGCTTAATTCGACACCATGTTCTCCATCTCGACCGCGCCAGCCAAGCAGTCCGTGGGCGAAACTATCACGACATTGAGCGGCCGCCTTAGCTCAGCGACTCTCCTCGAAGACAGACGCGCGGCAATTCTCGGCCTCAGAAGCTTCGCCAAAGATTTTCCGGCGTCTGTCGCCTCTGGAGCGCTCAGGTCTTTGATTGGGAGTTTGTCCAAGGATGGCGAGGACGTGGATACGGTCAAAGTCGTCTTAGAGACGCTTCTGACCCTCTTCAGCCCCAACGAGGAGAGTCCCGAGGCATCTGACGAGATCGCTCTTTGGCTTGCCGACGAGTTCACACAACGCCAGGAAAATATCACTCTTTTGCTCGACTTCCTCGACACGAACGACTTCTACTCCCGCTTATATTCCCTACAGCTTCTTGGCGCGATTCTCTCCGCAAGGACAGAACGAACTGAAGAGTGCATATTTACTGCACCGCTGGGCATATCGCGACTGGTCCTGATTCTCGATGACCCACGAGAAGCCGTTCGAAATGAGGTTATAACTCTACTCACGTATTTGACCCCGTCTTCCGTGGACATTCAGAAGTTGGTAGCATTTGAGAACGCTTTCGAGAAGCTCTTCAGTATTATTGCCGCGGACGGGTCATTGGCTGAGGGTGGCCGAACGGTCGAGGACTGTTTGATCTTGCTTGCCAATCTCTTAAGGCGCAATGCCTCCAATCAGTCGCTCTTCCGGGAATCGGGCTGCGTAAGCAAGCTCGCTAACTTGTTGAGCAGCTTGTTGCAAGGTCAAAGCGAGACGAACCCCGAGGTGGCAGGGTGGGCTGAGACTCAGAAGAACCGCAACGTTTACGCATTCCTAGCAGTCGTGAGATTGTTCCTCGGAAGACGCTTCAATGGGACCGCCCAAAACCAGGCCGCCTTCTGGAAACATGGCCTGTCCTTCCACGTCTTGCAGCTTGCCTTCAGCCATGATGCGCAAGCTCAAATCAAAGCCGAGGTACGGTCGACCCGTGCGTGCAATGCATTGCAGTCTGTAGACATACTGACAATACAATCAGGCTCTTATGACGTGTGCCGACATGATTCGTGGCAATGCTACCATACAGGAGAGTTTCGCACAAATGATGGTCACATCACCATTGCAGATTGCGGATAAGGCAAAGGACCAGGCGAACGGATTGTCGCAAGTCTACGTGATTGATGGCCTACTTGATCTCACACTCAACACGCCAGATCTCTCTACATTTGATGTTCGCTTCGCCGCCTGCGACTGCCTCCAAGCCTACTTCGCGCATCATGAGGATGTGCGCCTTCATTTCTTGAGCAGGGCCATAGAAGGGTATCAAGCTCATCATGATGACGCGGCAAATGTTCTCAGCGTTATACTTCGCTCCGATACTTCATCCAAGGTCGCTGATCCCTATCGAGTGTGGTTTGCGGCTGTAATCACGTTCCATCTGCTTCACGATAATCCAACGGCAAAGGCCAAGGCTCTTGCCTTGACCGAGGGCGATACCGAAAATGGAGAGGAAGTTGTCACTGTGGTCCAGACGATTGCAGCTCATTTCATCTCTGGAGTTTGGCGTGATGATGACGTACGAGTGCTCATCGCAAATCTGATGCTTCTCTGTGGCTGGCTATTCGAGGACCTCGACACCGTTAACGATTTTCTGAGCGAAGGTAGCAACATACAAAGCTTGATACAGATCACATTGCAGCCGAACGTTGCCGGGGGGGACCTGATACAAGGACTTTCTGCACTGCTGCTTGGCATTGCGTATGAGTTCTCGACAAAAGACTCACCGATCCCCCGGGCTACGCTGCATTCAATCTTGACGTCCCGATTGGAGAAGGAGAAATACGCGGATCGCCTCTCAAAGCTTCGCTCACATCCTCTTGTGCGGGACTTTGAGGTTACACCACAACGACTTGATAACTCACCACCTGGAGAGCTACCTGATGTCTTCCTGGACGGGACTTTTGTTGAGTTCCTGAAGGACAACTACAGCCGCATAAGTCGTGCTCTCGACAGGGACCCTGGCTTGGAGATTTCGGTTGTGACCAACGGCGTCCAGAAGGGCATTTCACGAGAGCTCGTCGATTCACTGAGGGGTCAAGTCCAGGAGAAAGAGCACGCTTTGCAGGACGCACAGGCAGCTCTCGCTACGGTGGAAGGAAAGCTCGGCCAGGAGCAAGCTGACCACCGACGATCCAAGGATAATGCTGCTGCGGAAGTGACCAAGGCTCAGAGTGCAGCAGAAAACCTTGGGAGGGCTCATGAGGCTGAGCTACGGTACGTTTGAGATGATTCAACTCCCGATTCCCACGCTAATACGCCGCAGAAAATTGCAAAGCCAGCTCAGTGCCAAGGATGTCGAAAGCCAGAAGGCCGTCGCCAGGGTCCAAGCTCAGCTCTCAACGAAAGATAACGATCATCAGAAGGAACTCGCCAGGCTCAAATCTCAATTTTCCACAAAGGAAAATGATCACCAGAAGGAAATTGCGAGACTCAAGTCTTCGTTCTCGACGAAAGAAGGGGACCACGAGAAGCAGCTTGTTCAGCTCAGGAAAACGATGGAGCAGGAGTCTGAGAAGACGCAAAGACGCACACAGGCTGAGATGGCTGACCTTAAAGCAACTATCAGCCGGCTGGAGGTCGATCTCATGAAGGTATGTTCATTCGCGCTAGGCGCATTCTTACACCTACTAAAATACCTTGCGCAGGCAAACAAGGCCAAAACCCAAGAACTGCAAGCGCTCAAAGATGAGCACGTTACAGCATTGGCTAAAGAGAAGAAGAGAGCCGACGAGGCTGAGAAGAAGATCAAATCAAACGAAACTAAGCTCAAGGAAGCCGAAAAGCAGGCTAAGGAGCAGGCTAAAGAGCACACAACAGAACTCGAGAATGCTCGTCAGAAGGCCGATGAGATTCAGGCAAAATCAGCTGATGTAAGTTGCGAACTTAATAGTCGGACGAGAATGACGATTTCGATAATGAATCTAATACATGACAGACGACGTCGGCGCTGGCTGAGGCGAAGAAGGCGAGGGAGGCAACCCAATCCGAGCTTGACGATCTTCTACTCGTCTTTGGGGAATTGGAGGACAAGGTCGCGAAGTATAGGGTGAGACAATATCGATCCCGCAACCGAGGAGAACCATACTGACAGGAGATTCAGAAACGCCTTGTTGCATTGGGCGAGACAGTGTCCGATGCTGAAGACGACGATGATGACGATGAAAGTGGCAGTGATGAGGATGTCGATTAGCGTTAGAACCATATGGGCTCGGGGGCGTTCTGTGGATGTTATCAGATCAGGGAACGCGTACAAAGACACACATCGGACGTATATACCGTGCCACACAATGCACAACTATTTAGACTCTCAATGCTACCATACAGTGGAAAGCAATTGATCCTGGTCGGTGGCCGCGCGGAAGCCCGACTCACCTCGTCACATATATCATGTGATGATGCTTATCTTTTGATCTTGATGCTCCAGTCTTTCCTTTTCTCTCCCTTGCAATCCTCGAAGTTTGCTGCTTACTTGACCCAGATACATTATTTCCCCAGGCCGGTATTGATGAAGGCGATTCGTTCATTCACCCCGGTGTATGATTAGTGGAGTAGCGCTACCCTACTGCATGAGTTCTCACTTTTGGGTCTCTGCAGCAGCACAGAGCCACAAACTCATATGTCAGTGGAATAAACGAATACTTCGGTGAATACCTCGGAAACAAGAGCAGAGTCTTCATCATGTCAATTTCAAGCGAATCTGAGATCTCCGATGGGGGTGACTGGCAAGACCTTGAGTCTGACAACGAGTCTATCTCCATCGTTTCTCTTTTCGACACCAAAACCTTCACCTCAACTGGTGAAATGCTGAAGCACACCAAAGAGCAGCACAACTTCGACCTGATCGCACTCATCAAGCGTCTCCAGCTCGATTTTCACGGATCCATCAAACTTGTCAACTTTATTCGCAGCAATGTCAAGGCTGGTCAGCCCGTGGTTGCAAATGACATCTCAGCAGAGAGCTTTGCGGATGAGAAGTACCTCAAACCCGTTCTTGAGAACGACGCCCTGCTTTTCTCACTGGACGAGATTCTCGAAGAGCAAGAGGGGGCTGGCACTGAGACCGAGATCTCTGGGGAGAAACTGGCCATGAAGAACAAGGCCCTCGAGGATGAACTTGAGGCACTCCGTGGTCAATTCGCAAACTACCGCCTAGCTGTTGAGCAGACCCTGGACAAGAGATGGGGCGATGAGTCTCAACCTGGGCCTTCGCGTGGAGCAGAGAAGAAGGACAACTCCAACTACTACTTCGAATCATACGCAGAGCATGGTAAGTTTCAAACCCAAAACCTTCGAGTATCCTCGACCTGACATTTACTGCAACAGAAATTCACGAGACTATGTTGAAGGACGCGGTCCGAACCAATGCATACCGTGATTTCATCTATGACAACAAGGATATCTTCAAGGACAAGGTGGTGCTCGATATCGGCTGCGGCACAGGTATGTATTTTACAGGACCCTGGTCCGTGATCTTCATCTGACCCCTGCTTCAGGTATTCTCAGCATGTTCGCCGCCAAAGCCGGCGCCAAGCAGGTCATTGCAGTAGACAAGTCCGACATCATTGCAAAGGCAATCGAGAACATCTTCAACAATGGTCTCTCCTCGATCATCACCTGTCTCAAGGGTGCCATTGAGGACGTCGTCCTTCCTGTCAGCGAGGTCGACATCATCGTCAGCGAGTGGATGGGATACTGTCTATTGTACGAGGCTATGCTTCCGAGTGTCCTATACGCTCGCGACAAGTACCTGAAGCCCGACGGTATCCTTGCACCCAGTTCGGCTACCATCTGGATGGCCCCTGTTGCCGACCCGGAGTATGTGGCAGACCACATCTCATACTGGCGTGACGTGTACGGCTTCGACATGAAGGCTATGCAGGAGGGCATCTACGATGACTGCCGCATCCAGACCATGCCTGAGAGCTGCCTCGCAGGCGAGCCCCATCCCTTCAGGGTCATCGACCTCCACACAGTCAAGGTCGAGGAGCTGCAATTCACGGCGGACTGGGAGTCCAAGACAACCCGTGAGGTTGACGAGCTAGATGGATTCCTCATCTGGTTCGATAACTTCTTCGCCACGTCGCGAAGCGAGCCCATGCCAGAGGCAACATGCGTTCCTAACCAATGGAATAAGCGCAAGGCAGGCAACGTCGCCTTCACCACTGGCCCGCAAAGCACCGAGACTCACTGGAGACAAGGTCTTCTTATCGCGCCGCCCAGCGGAGATTCCTCTAAAATCCCAGCTGGAACAAAGGTCACAGGCGACATTCGGTTCAAGGCAGCCGACGATAACGTCCGCGCACTGCACCTGGACGTGAACTGGACAGTTGGAGGGAGGAACAAGACGAGCAGGTCTTGGAAGCTCAAGTAGAGGCTTCTGGGGTACCTGCTGTGCAGGCGTGTGGTCCGTAGAAAATGGTGTTAGACTAGACTTGATGCCTCAGAAGTGAGGGACGCCTGAGCCTTCAAGAATGAGATTTACGATACTCAAAAACCCTTCGCCAAGGATGAAGCCCTACAGATGAAATATGTCAGCATTCGGTAGAAGCAGATAATGGAGATTTTTGAACTTACTGAAGCAAGAATGATGAGGGGTGTGTTTGATCGGCCCTTTACCGTTACCCAGTACCAGGTACCAACTCCACCAATTGCTCTGGCCAGAGTGAATGATGGCACATTATACATGCCTATATAGGGGCGATTAGTCTCAAGCACGACTTGATTGCTGGACGCAACGTACCAATTGCCACGGCCACACCACCTGGGATATACTGGCGCCATGGCTTCCCAACGGACAAGGATCGGACAATCGTCGTCACTGCGAACAACAGTCCTGCTCCAATGGCCCATTGTTCTGCCATATATGGTAGACCCCTGCCTGTCACGAGACGAGCAGTGAAGATCCAAACGTATGCTGTTGGGACCTGGAACAAATCACCGGGAATTTCGTACACACTATACAACGACATCAGTCTCCTGCTCATACGCCTTGCTAGCAGCCCGGACTTACGCCGTGTAAAGTCGGTAAATGAACGCGCTCATCACTGCCCCAACTGTCGCACCGATGACTTGACCCCAGAACTGAGCATTGGGTGCAGCCCCTAAAAGGTGTCCAGTCTTCAGGTCTTGCATCAGGTCTCCGGCTTGCAAGGCACCGGCTTCGGACTGGTCGCAGAGTTAGAGAGCATATCTTTAGCGGATCAGGTGCAGAAAGTTGGGACTTACCACCGCGCCAGCAACCAAGTTGATGAGAACACTATTCTTGTTCGACTGAGGAATAATGAAGGCGAAGAAAAGTTGCGCCAGTTTGCTGATTCCTGACACAGGGTTCAGATCAGTCTCTCCTAGGGCTCTCACACCCATGATACTGAGGACGAGGGCCATGAAGACGGCGATGACTGTAGCATAGAGAGGAACCAAGTCCCCAAAGACGATGTGGATAGTCCCAACACATAGCAAAATGGACAATGTCAGACCAATTGTGACAGTCTTCTTGCCGACGCGTTGATGCTTGGGCGCATCGGCATCCTCGTCCTCTTTGCTCTCAGCATCTTCTCGTACGGAGTCACCCGAGGCTCTCCTGAGGGGCTCCGACTCCTGGTCATTACCTGGCACCAAGGTATAGCCACTTGAGCCAAAGACACGTCGACCCAGCTTGGTACTTAGGACCTTTGCCTGGGCCTTGGACGCGAGCTTGGCCAGCTGTGGCCCGATCAGAGGATGCAAGGCAATGTAGGCCAGGCTGACTATTGCATCGACGAGCATGATCGAGAGAGACACCCATACGATCCAGCCTTTGCTGCCATTCTCCCAGTCAGCAACCGGTCCCGGGGCCCAGCCTTTGGTCTTTGCGAGGGGACTGAGTACAGCCCAGCCTACAATAGCGCCCAGAAGCATGTGCATAGTAGTCTCCGGACCCATGATGATCCCTTGTCCTATGTACGCAAAGCTCGGGTTCAAGGTCCACAGCCACGTTTGCGCTGCGGCTGTACCAAAGATGGGCAAGTTCCTAAGAATCGGGAAGAAGAATGTGGTTACAGTGAAGAGACCAGAGGTGAGGAAGCAGATGAGAAGCAAGCGCATGTTGTACGCCCAATCAACCTTGCTCGCCTCGCTCTCTTCGCTCTCCTGCCGCTCCTGGTCCTCAGCATCTACCAGGACCGGACCTGTGGGCTGTGTCTCTTCGCGTGGAACCAGACTAGCAAAGCCGCCCTTCGCAGCCTCATCGAGCTCCTGTTGATTGGACTGACGTCCTTTGCCGTGAAGTACTGAGATGAGCACAGCCGTACTGAAGCCGCTAGGAAACCTCAATCGTTCCTTGATGATAACCTGCTTTCGACTGAGGAACGACAATTAGCATCGACAGCTCAGCATATCAATTTTGAGGCCGAATAGCTTCACGTACAGTGGGACCGCAAATACCACGCCAAAGTAGCACAAGCCGACAGACCAGATAATGAGCTGTCCAATGCTCAAGTCCAAAGGTCCTTGCTCTTCAGGAGAAAGAAGATAAGTCATAGCCGGAATCTGACGTCAACCATTAGCCGAAGCCCTCATCAAATGCCTCCCTTTCAGTCACTCACCACGCCCACAAAGCCGCACCCAAGCGGCATAATAGCCATTCCACATGCAACGCTCTGGACCAGCACATTCTCCACAGGCTCAAAGGGAAACCTCAGATGCGGTTTTAGTAACCTAAAGATTCCGAAACCCATCAGACTCGCCGGCATAGACATGATGGACACCCATCCCGTCTGCAGACCGAAGTAGACATTCGCTGCGCAAATGATAGTGCCGACAGCGAGACCCGCGAGGACGGCGCGGACAGTGAAGCTCCGGCCTGGAATGACGGGTGGTGCAGGCGTCATGGTGTGATCGTACAAAAGAGAAAACACGCGAAAGGCAAGAAAGAAACGCCTGCGGATGCGAGGTCGAATAGTCGGAAGGCGTTGCTTTCCTCGGGATTGATCCGGGTTTCGCGTCCGATTAGATATGACACCATCGTAAAATGACTAAGCGTCACTAACAGCAATCCTTCATCATAAAAACGCCACCTCACGGAATTTCACCACTTATCTTTCAATCGATAATATAGATTTTGCGATAAGAACATCGGACAGGCTGAGTGAGTGTGATATGATACACATCCTGTAGTTGTGTCGACCGTGAGGCTACATGCATTGATGCTGAACGCTGCAGAACTATGTTACAGCACGTCTCCACCCATACAATCAAGTCCTCTCCTGTTTGACCAATTGATTCCGTTAAAAGCCGAAACTATCCAGCAGTGATCCAGCATCCGGTTCCTCAAACATCGTCGGCGGTGCCGTAGGCTTCTTTGGCCCATCCCTTGGCATAGCCCTTCGCAGATCCGACACCGACAGATCATCTACCACCAACGAGCTCCTGCGCCTCAAGAGCTTGAGTGGGTTGCTTTCTCCTCCAAGTCCTGCCGTTGTAGGTTGCTGGAATTCCCAATTACGTACTGTGGTAGATGAAGGTTTAGCAAACAAAATGAGCGACCTAATTGGAGGCTGAAGAAGTAACTTACCCAAGTCCAGGCCCAGGAGATCGCAGCCCATCCGATCGTAGAGCTTCGCGCTGTGCAATACAAACTCCCATTCGACCTTCGGGGTGACCTTCGATGCACCTCTGAGGGTCTGTAAGGTCTTTTGACGCAGCTGAGAGTAGAGAACTACCAGCGCTGGGTCGTCAGTAAGGAAGAGTCGAGACTTGAAGTCAGGCGAGCACGGCGTTTCGAGCAGAGTGTATACTGGCGTCTTTACAATACGTCAGTATCGGTTTCAAACCTCCAACGCTTCGGTTCCGACTTACTATCAGAGCTCTGACGGCCATGTCTTTGCGATTGAGCATCCAGAAGGCCCAGGATGCTAGCCAGCGGTTTCCGCCTTGTGCTGCGAAGGGAAGGATCTCATCGTGGAGAACCTTCCGCAGTACGGGCCCACCATCCCCCTCGAACACACGACTGACAGCAACAGCGAGCTGGAGATCCTTGAGCTGATGAAGGCAAACGTCGACAGCCGCGGCAAGATTGTCGGCCAGCAGGAAAAACGCAGCTGCATACGCTATTGTAAAGTCAGCGAAAACCGCTCTAAAATGCTAGTGGGGCACGTTCGTGTACCGAAGCGACGTTTGCTAAGCAGGGCATACGCGTTCTTTAGTGCAGCCGTCTTCCACTTCGGATCGTTGAAGTTGTTGGCAAGGAACTTGGAGGTGGCACCCTGCTCCTTGTTCCAGCTGGCCATCCGCCAGAGACCTTGGAGCACGGTCTTCTTCTTCAACGCAAGGTAGAATAAGCTACAGTCTACCGGGTCCTTGGTGTCGCCTTTCGTGTACTCATTCCTTGCGATCATCTCGAACTGGGCCCTCTTTTGTATACCGTCAGTAAATGGTCTCGAATCGTAAGTAAGAACAGGATCACCCACCACAGCACTGATGTCCGTGAGCCACATGAATAATCCGCTGTCTCTGGCATGGTCCCAGCGCATACTTCCGCTGTGCTGCTTCGAGACAAAGTCTACCAAGATGTCTTGACTTGTTGAGTGATACGCCCAGTTGATCTCTCTCCAAGATAGCGCGTTATCGCCCCGTCGCTGTTGTCTTAAGGCATGTTGGCGAAAGAAGAGCATGAATCGGGCACCGTTCTCATCCATGGAACGACGATGTCTCTCGACAAGAGCTGCACATTCCACGATTCCAACGAGTTGCATCTGTTCATCGCCGGACAACTGAGGTATGCCGATCTTCGTGAGTTTCGTATTGATTGCGGCAGCCGAGTCCTCGGTGAAAGAGCCTTCGTCTTCATCCTCGTCGTCATGGTCGCCGTTCATGTAAGAATGCTTGTTCTTTCCTGTTGTGCCATTGGCAACTTGCTGAACGCGAATTAGACCCATGAATCCCTAGGAAAAGGCATCAACTTACTGTAATCATGAAGAACTCCTCCATATCGATGCCCAAATAATTATCCATAGTCTCTCCAGCGAGGAAGAATTTCAAAGTCTTGTGTAGTGCCACCAGGATGCGGCGCACTAAAACATCTTTGCCCGCCAGAATGCATTGGCTTAGGAATTGAGGATGAAATACCGGAAGAGGACCATTGAATCTTTGTACAGCTTCGAAAAGGTCCCAGGAACCGTCAGAATGGTGGGGCAGGCGATGTTTCGCCATGAGCGATTCTGACCCAGCAAAACGCCGGTCGTGAACGAACATTTGGTTACCTGCGCCAATAACCAAAAAGCCATCTCCGAGCCAAGCTGAATCTCCAATGGGATGCGGCGTCAGCTCACGTATACTAATCTCTCGAATAGGGGCCCAAGCAGGGCCCTTATTCAGATAGTCGAATCGCATTTGCGAAAGCAGCAACACTCTGTACTGAAAGCCAACGGCGAGGATTGACTGCGAGTCCGGTGTAGACGTCCAATCTAGATCCTGGATACTGTTGTTCGTCTCGTAGTCTTGATCAAACTCGAGTCGTGAACCTCCGACATCCCAGATGGTGACCTGTGATCTCGCAGAGTTCACCAGAGCTGCCTTGCGTAGCGTACTGCCGCTGACCAAGGCCGGATTCGACAAGGCAGTCTCGGTGTTACAGGTGGATAGCCAGTCCACTTTCTGCTTCTCAACGTCAACTCTAGCTGTCCAGAAATTGACGCGCCCGGCGTGCGTGTATGAAATGGCAACATCTCTTGCAAAGATATCAAGAAATCCTGACATGATAGGAGACGATCCAGCGGGATCGACTGGCAGCACATAAGCCAAGTCATCCGTCTCCTGAAGTGTGAATCGACAGAACTCCTCGATTGCAGCACCCTTTTGAGTATCTGCATCGTCAAAGTATGGCGGCAAATCGACTTTCCAGACAATGCCTTGACAAGAGGATGTGATGGTGGCAATATGGGCAGTCTTGTAGTTGTGTGGGTGAGGCCGTGGTAGAATGATAAGGCATAGAGGATTGCCGTCGATGTTGTAATCAGAGTGCACAAGGGGATGAGCGCGTTCAGTCCTGCAGTCCCAGAGTGATATCGTGCCCTCCTTAAGGAACACCACGAAGCGGCCTTTGCGGATGACGCAAATGCGATGTATGTGCTCTGTCTCAGGAATAACGCTCTGGCGCTTCAAGGTAAGACCTGCTGTGGGTGTCTTCTGAGGATGCTTCCAAACAATGCTCTCCCCCTTTGCTGTTCTCGACACCACAGCCCTGCCGCTGTAGTTTCGCACAACCTTGCGGATGGACGCAGAGTGTCCGGCCCAGATCGTCTGTAAAGACAGGCGACGGTCATTCGTAGTAGGATCGAAGAGATCTGCAACATTAGTCGCAAAGACTCCTATTCGACCGTCAAACGAATGTAGTAGAATATTCAAGATGCCGGCTGACTTGTCGCAGAAAGTCTGTATTTCAATATGAGGGGGATCTTCAGGTGATAAGAAGCCGAAGGATTCGAAGTGCTGCGACTTTATCTGCGCAACGTCAAAGATCTTGGGCTTGCTTGCCGTATCGCTACAGACATTTTCGAGCGCCCATGCGGAGAGCACCCCGGCTTTGTCAATAGCTATACAAATTTCTGGGTTACGATTCGCCACGGCGACAAGATGGTCCAAGGCAACGTCATCTGTGCTGGAGTCGTCCGCCATGCGATCCCTTACGGCACGCTCGACGGATGCAGTGAAGTCTCGCCCATCGACGATGAAAGCGAGCCACAAGCCCTTGAGAGGTCCAGAGTCCCCGATGGAAGCGCAGAGGTTGACACGGCCCCAAAGCTGCCATCGTTGACCTGATGCTGTATCTGCAGGAGTCCATATTCGGAGGTAGTTGTCCAAGCAAAATGTATAGAGTACATTGTCCGTTGCAGCCTCTACGTGTATTGGCTTCCTCCATCTGATGCTCGTGATCAGGTCTGGATGACGCAAGTACGTAAGGTCAAACCGCACTTCATCCTGACCATATGTGAGACGGCGCCAAATCTTCGTGAGTTTGTCATGTTGTCCTATGGAAGCAATGTAGGCCGAGTCGTACGATATGATGGCGGATTTGACGGGATTCGGTAATTGTCTATCCCACGATCGCTTGGGTTGTCCCTTTGTCGAATATAACGAAAGGTGATCTGAAGCGACGAGAAGCTCCTCGTTGCTTCCCCAGGACAAAGTGCATTGCGTTTTGGTTGTCGGATGAGGTGCCTCGAAGGCCGATTCTTGGGACCACTGTACCCAATGTTAGCTGAGACGTAATAACAGCACCGCGCAGGCGCAAGCGTCCTCACCCTCAAGGCATCATGCTCGAGTCCAAATGGCTTGTAGACTCGCACTTGCTTCGCCGTGCAAGTGGCAATCTTTCCGGTAGCTTCATCGAGGGTAATTGCTTCGAGGGGCGCATCGTCATCGTCGTAAATGGTCTGTAGGATCGTTTGCGAGCCGCGCAGGATCGTAAAGGCGCTCCCAGTGATGTAGGCCTGTTGGTATAATAACCTCAATATCAGTTTCTGTTCATCCCATATATGTTTCGAAAATGGGGGCCAGGTTTGCCTTACGCTGATATGCCTGGCGTCCCAGCAGCCCGTGGTCAGCCCTTGGAGCCTCGACCGTGGCTTGCCGGGCAAGACGGTGCTCATACTATCGTGCTGCACAAGGCACAATCATGACTCTATCGTCTCAAAATCAAAGCAGTCGTTTCGCATTTCGGCTCAAAAAGTGGTTCAGAAAGTGGTAAAATGGTCGTGTGTTGGTAGTCGCCGGAGCTATAGGGAGAGCTGAGCTTAACTTAACGCGCGACGTGACGCAAAGCCGCTGTCGCTGCACAGGTGACGTCTGGTTGCATTCCACTAACGGGGCGGCGCCCATTGGCGGGGTGTACACCATCCATGGCCAGACTCGTACTTTACGTCTTCGACTGTATTACGCAATATAGACTTTCTCAATCGTGGTGCGCAAACGATGTATCTTGAACTTATCTTCAAATTTCAGCGTGATGAAGATGCGATAAAATCTTATTCAATTGTTGCTTATAATCCAAGTCCAAGAACCCAGGGTATCATCCAGCCAGCGTCAAGAAACACGTAGCCTCTCTCAAGAAGCCGATTGCCCGAACGCCGAAAACCATGCTTCAACTTTATAATAACCACTTCTATATAGGGAGCTGGCAGTGTCCATGCCCGAAGAAGGCATTGCCAAATAGCTCCTGCGCCCACTCACGATCCTGTCCGTTCTGCCTCAAGAGCGTCGTCAATATCCATAGGTTGTGGCCGCGGCGAGTTGCGATTAAAGGCTCGCGTCAGTCTTGATTGTCGTGGGGTCGCAGCAAGTGTGGCTGGTAGAGGGGGTGCCTGCATCCCTATATCCCCATCTACCTCAAGCCAAGGCTGCTTTGAGCGGAAGAGGGAACTTCCGATATCCGTTGTCCTTCCACCGCTGGACTCATCACTCGATCGTTCTTGGACAGATCGAGGGAATATACGCTGGGGATACGCGTTTCCGAGATTCGACGGGACGTACTGTGACCGCTGTTGAAAGGCCGACTTTGGCCACGCAATTGGCTTCGTAATAGTCTCGCGATCTTGCTGAAGATGAGATGGTACAGGAACCAATGGAGTTGTCGATGCCAAAGCGGTGAACACATTATCGTCCTGACGACTGCGGATAGGCGAGACAAATTCCTTCTCTCCTCTTACTGACAACTTCGAGTGATCATTCTCGTCTGTCTCTTCCAAGGCAGGCATGGGATTCTGTCCCATGGTGCTGCTCATCAGCGATAATTGCCCCGTCGAACGTGTTGGTGTGTCCGTTGAGCTCATCACAGAGCTGCGATTGCCAACACCGCGACCTCGGTCGGAAAAGAATCTCCAACTCTGTCGGTAGCTGCGCAGGGATGCTGGAGCTGGTGTGAAGCCAAGGGCAGGTTCAACATCTTCAGCACCATTGACTTTCTCATGTCGATGCTTCCACAAGTGCAAAGCTCGACGACGGCGATCACGAATGTACTTCTGGTAGGCCACGCTAGCAGTGTGGGCTTGGCCACCACGTTGCAGTGACAGGATGGACCACTCTTTCAGCGCGGCATGTTGACGGTCCAAGGACCAAGCCTCCCATGCTCGAGAGTCTTGCTGTGAACCTTCTTCCGCGAACGCGGCCCAACGGTCTCGCCAGGAGGCGACATAGTGGCGCACAGCATGATCCATACCTTCGTTGTGCAACTTGGTACGCTCCGACCAAGCATCCAACGCGTCTGCTCTCCTACGCTTCCCCCGTGAAGCACATGTTTCCGAGGCGAGTTGAGCACAAGCTCGTGACGTGTTCGCGCACTGCTGCCAACGCGAAAGCGCAGTAAAAAATTGGCGCCTCTTCCGAGCAGACGAGGCTTGCTTGTACTTCAACATCAGGCGTTTTTTGACTCGCTCCCTCTCCTCCGTTTTTCGTCGCTTCACAACTTCGTCGAATACTTTTAAGGTTTTCGTTGCTGTCAAGAATAGACGGACTCTTCCTTGTATTCTGTTTGTTCGCCGCTGATCGAGACGTGCGTTCTCAAGCCCGCGAAGAGCCTGCGCCGTCACTCGTCTTTTATAGTGACTCTGAGCGGCAACTCCCGTCTCGCGATCATCCTGTGCAAGGACTTCCCATCTGTCGAACACTTGGGACGCCGTCCTATAGTCGTGGTTCCACTTGAAGGCTTGGGAACGTGCTGCCAAATTCCATTCCGAAAATGCATGGGCAGCCTTTTCCGAATAGAGGTAGTTGTAGTAAACATTAGCTCGCCGGCTGGTCTCAGACTTGTCCCACCAAGACCTGAGGTGCGTGAAGCCTAGATTTGCGTCGCCGATATCGCGAGCCGCTGCTGTTTGCACCTGGTGATCATCTGCCTGCTCATGCCAGCGCCTGAGGCTACTGAACTCACGAGTGTGTTGGCCCCTGAGTCGAGCAACCTCCAATGCAGCAGCATGGGTGGCCGTCTGCATTTGCCAATGGAGAGCTGTCCGGGCCTTAATTCGTTGGGCTGCGCAGCTTTGCGCGTCGCGAACGCTCACATTCCGGCGCCAGATAGTAACGGCATGTATGACTGCTTTGCGATTGTGCATCTGATTGCCACAAGCCAATCTATCTTCAAGCACCTCTTGCGTATTTGTCGTCGCACGACGTAGCTTCTGAAAGGCAGCACCCATCCGTAAACGGTCAATCGCCGGATCTCTTGAGTTCGGCATGTGAGCCCATCCTCGGAAACATCGAAAGCGGATCATATGTCGGCGGGCTACTCCCTCTCTCTCCAGACGGCGAGCCGTGCGATCGGCCCAGTGATTGAAGAACTTGCTTGCCAGATATAGTTGTCGAGCTCGAGAAGCGCGATACAAAAGCTTCTGCTGTTGAATCTGCATTTTCACGATCTCTTCGTGCGTACGCGACGCGTCAAGGCTTTCCCGTTGAGCATCGACATGCTTGGCTTTGGATAGAACAGCAGTGGCTGCTGCTTGCCTTGTAGCTGAGAAAGGATCCAGGGGCTCATTTTGTGCTTCGCGTTCCGGTTGAGCCTTGTCACCAGCTGCTGTTACCGTTGATTGAGCTTGTTCTTCAGCTTCCTGGAGTTGTTGGTGAGTAGCAGAAGTGCCGCGTTCGAGTCGACGTCTTCCCGAAGTACGAGCTCGAGTCGAAAGAGGAGAGTCATCCTGGTTAGACTGCTGAAGAGGAGCTCCTCTCCAGCCATCCATGAGCGACATGAGCGATGGCGGGCTAGGATTGGCGGGGCGCACCAACTGATCACGTAGGTACTGTGGAACTTGACTCTGACGAGACTCGATAGGCCGCTCTGGAGTAGTTGCATCCATGGCAGAAGGAGCACTCGTACCTGCGGTGCGGGCAGGCGATGTGAATATATTGTCCCGTTGTGCCTTGGCCGCCCTGATCCAACGGTTTAGATCCGATTCAAGCTGTGGAGGAGGACCGCGTTCATGCTGACGAGACGGCGTCTCGTGCTTCGCCGATGATTGACGTCGTTCGGAATCAACATACTTGCTATTGTTGTCGGTGGCGAAGTCATCAGCAAGCCAGTCCATATTGTTGCGGACAACATGTCTTCCAGTGGTGATTGCAGCTGGAGAGGCCAGTGAGGACTCCTCGGTCTGCTCGTGAGAGGGCCCTCCAAGTTCGGGTACCCTTGCAAGTGCTTGTCTACTCGAAACTGCCCTCTCCGGGTTGGCTCGTGGGTAGAAGGTAAGAGCGCGATTGAATATTGACCTAACAGATCGTGTAGTCGAGGGTGCCGGGGAGGCATGCACGTCCAAAGCGTCATACTCGTTATGTACCTCCGGGTCCGGATCTTCGCCAAGTTCGACAGTGATACCAAGATGCTCTAGAATCGCCTGAAATTTATCGAGAAGTGGTGCGTGACCCTCTTCACCCCCGATGCGAAAAATAAAGGCAGAGAGATGGTGATCATTGTCAGGGTCGACTCCGTACTGTGGCAGTACTTCGTCGTATGCTTTGAAGAGTGCGGCTGCTGGAAGTGGTTTGGGAGCGGGCGCAATATCGAGATCGTGTTGCGCAAGGGCGACAATATCGTGAAGGATAACTACATCTGTCGACATAATATTCATTAGCCGCTTCAATCACTGGATGCGCGATGGTTGCCGTGGACAGGGATCGCCGACCTGTATCGGAGTAGAACAGATCCGGGCTCGTGTCTGTCTGTTGAGCGATTGCGCCTGGACTCGGACTTGGTGAAGGCTCGCTGTTGACTGAGAGCCGCGCCGGAGATTGCATTTGTGCCACTGTCGAGGGGCATCAGTCATGGTTCGTGAAGACAGCCGGGAGTATTCAGCATACTGGAGGCGGAGAGTATTGATCATTATCGATCCATAATCGTATCCTAGCTTCAAGTAGAGACGGCGCGAGTGTTGGGGTCGAGTATGTGAGAGCGCGTATAGGCTAGCCTCTTGGTCGAGATATAACGAATGCCGCACTTGTCGAAAGTAATCGCATCGAGAAATGTGTCACGGTCTTAGAGGTTCAAAGGACACCCAAGTTGAGCAACGGAGAGGCGCGGGGACCCTTGGTTGGCGGTACAAGCATGGCGCGTTGGCGACAAAGAGAAGCGCGTTCCGCATAGTGGCGCGCGCATGTCGACGCGCAACCACTTTGGGCTACCCTGCATATAGGCGATTAAAAGGACAGCGCCACACCGTGTCGATACGGTTTTTGGCAACGCAGCTCAGCCGACAAAACTATGTTTGGATTTACCAGGCCCCTTGCTCTGCCAACAGCGTGATCTTTGTGCTCCTGACGCAATTAATGTGTATTCCGTTCGTTTCAAATTGCTCTCTGAAGACCACGACTGGTTGTGTACAGTGAAAACATAGCCCAACTGATGCAACCCCCACAGCGCTGATCGTGGCCTAGTCGACTCATTTCAACCACACCGCATTCCGTTGACCATTCATCGGTCAGTCCTGTCAGTTGGGCTCGCGCTATACGTCATACCACACCAAACGTGACAACCTTATGCTTCTTTCGAGCTGTCGGCATGTCGCTGAGCTCTACGACACCAGGCTATTCCGAAACTAGGCCGCGGCGCAGCGCGAATTGCTGTAGCCCGCCAAGCTTGGCAATTCAGCCTCGTGAACACCATCATCCCTGTTAGAGTACACACTACTTCAGCCCCGGATCATACCTAAGCCATGAAATGACTAGTGGGCCATCGTGTCGCATCTGCGCGATCGTGTGCCGCATTCAATACGGAATGGAGTTCTCGAAGGAGCAGCCAATGCCTTCCTCGTCCAAGGTAGGCACCTTAGCTTGGGCAGTCCTGCCCGCCTCCAAATAGCTATAACTTAAGGCGTCACATCCCCTTCCGCATCGCTGTTCCTGCTTGATCGCGATCCTACAACTGTGACACCTTAGAGCCCATATTCCGACCCGCCTCGACAGCTCTCTTGGTCATTAGTAAGTCCTACGTCGTCGTATCCCCACTACGCCGCCATGCCTTCAACCGAGCACTTCGGGTATCTCATTACCAATCTTGGCCCCCTGACCACAACCTTCACGGCCGCTCCTTCTTGTGAGACCCAGAACCTCGCTCTGGCTGACCAAAGGGCACCATTCAATTTCCTCGATGAAGAAGATACTCCTGTCCTTTGGCGTTCCGAGTGCGATTTTCCATCTCTAGCGAGTGACTGCCAGCCATCGGCCTCAGAGTACTGGGACCTTCATACCTCATTCAAGTCTGGCGATATTGAAGGCTATCAAGGCTGGGCTGTGTACCACTCCCCTGCGTCTATTTGTCCTTCAGGATGGGAAACTGTTGGCCTTGCCTCCTTGTCTTCCGGAGCTGACTCGGCGAGTCAATCGGGCATCTTCACCAAGAACGCAAGACCCGATCCAACGCTATCTCTGGGCGGATGGCCTCTTTACGCAGCCGACTGGCTTGTTGGAGCTTTGGAGGAAGGGGAACAAATGATTTGGTGTTGTCCCAAGTGAGTTTCGAGCCTTTCGCGAGAAGCGATCGAATGGTTATCCCCATGGCAGTACGGCACTTACACAAATGATCAGGAACCACACTGTGTATACCAATGGTGTTTGTCTTTCCAAAGTTGGGCCATGGGACCCCCAGGAATACGACCAATTCAGTACAATCTGCAACTACGGCTATGCAGATGAACCCGCCGAAATCGCAACGGTGACATCCTTTGACGGCACCTCCTGGAACCCACCACTGCTATCCTACGACTTCGGCGACGAGCAGTCCTTCACATCGTACAAGGAGACCCTGCCAGCCACCGTGGCCGCTACAACGACAAGCGCCGATTTCGAGGTTGTCCATTCCGTCGTGGCGCTGGTGCTGGTCAATAAATCAACTGACAACGGTACCGATGGCGATAACAATGACAACAACGATGACGACAGCAACGACGACAACAACAACAATGGCGGTAGCGATGGCAGCGATGGCGACAGTGATGATGCTGCGCCTTCTATCCGTGCCCTTTCCTTCCTCCCCTTCACTATGGTTGGAATCGGACTCCTTGCAGGAATGGGTATTCTAATGCCCTGGTGAGGGATGCTCAGTGTGTCGGTCGGCTTGACAATTGCAGAGGTGCGCAAGATGGCTTCTAGCCAAATGTCTAGTTTGATATCCATTTACGTATTGTGCTTTAAAGACATTCCCTCAATTGATGTTTCGGATGTTCTTCACACTCGCCCACGCCGCCATCTTTGCAATGATACACCCATGCACCCACCACACAAATACCGCGAAATATACGTACCGTTGGTGTGGTGGCTCCGCAGGTCTTCAGCTTCTGCTAAATGAGAATCAGCGCCATACGTGCCACCGCGAGGCCTCATCTCAATAGACGCTAGGTTTAGAGGTTCGCAATCTGCTCTTTTTTCGAGCAATACCCAATAGTGGCCTGTCTTCGCCCTAAAAGTCGATCTTTCGGGCAAAGGGTCATCTGCAGTCTGATCTTTGTCTGCTAGTGAAAACATAGAAAGCAATATCGGCATGAATCCATTGGTATGGTCTAAATACTGTAAAGCGAGCTTTCCTGCCCCCGCCACCAGTACTGGCCCCGGTACCTGGTAGTTATAGGTAACTTATAGTCCGTGCCGAATTGTGACCTGGCGTCGACGACGACGGATGCCAATGTTGTCATGCGTAGTGTAGGATCAGAAAGCCCTTTGCAAAATACAAGATCAGGAAGGCGAGATTCGAAAAGGGTCTTTCTGTTTCTCAGACATTTCTTACCTTTCTATTCTCAATCAATACACGAGTGGATGAAGAATGTCAAGAAAGACGATACCTTAGCCAGGCCAGCGAATTTGGATGACTAATAAAATGAACGTCTCCTTCGCTGCGTACCAGCGACCTCGACAGGTCATCATAATTTCCAACTAGAGCAGCAACATTCCTCAAA
>WNLN01000398.1:0-25030 GCA_021347865.1 Sarocladiaceae sp. CBMAI 1973
ACATGTCAGCGCCACAACCGCCAGCCGAACTCCGATGTCACACCAAATCCCCGATCGCAACCGTCATCCTTCCCACTGTTCCTGGCACCGTCACAGCGTCTCCCAGCGGATCCTGTGCCTTGCTAAAACCCAGGTTTACGCCTTGATTTGAGCATGTGCTCACCACCCACAAGCTCAATCTGGTCAAGCCCTTACATCGCGCCGATCATGGGCAATTTTGAGCATTTCGCATGGATCGGACGCAAGAATCCCATCCTGTGAATGCCCAGGATCTGGGTCCCGCGATCCCACCTGAGAGGATCCCGTCGCGATATTCGCCCATCAAGGGTCCCTGCTGATCCCCCTCCCTTCTCCATTCGCGCAGCTCTCCCACGTCTCTGACTGTTAAGTGTTGTTGCCTGCCTTCACCTAATCAATCTAGCACCAACTTTGATGACGCACTGTCCTTACCTCCTCTGAGTCTGAGCGCTCTTGATAAGCAGGAGTTGTTGATCCGTCGTCACTGCCAATCCTACAACTGACGCGCCTCCGCCGGACCTCAATCGCCGCCAAGTAAATCTATGTCCCTCTACATTTACATCGACCACGACCTTTGTCTCCTCTGCAGGCGTTTTTCGACCTCCTTTGCGCTATCCATCCTCCTACTCTTATTACAGACTTCCTAGGACCCTCGAAATGTCCATCTGCATGTAACTATGCCGCCCTCTCCCGACGACGCTCTTCCGGACCGGCCTTTGGCTGAGTCCATTGCCGTAGCCACACGGTCCTCTCACACACGACTTAACAAGTCCATCATTGCTCGCCTGCCTATGGTCACTCGCGCAACTGATCCTTCCAGCTACATCACCGGACTACTTCACATCGCGCCGATATATCTGACGTTCGAGGCTTGCTGGGACGCTATCCTCGAAACCCCTCCGCCACAGCATGTGGAAGGCGAAGACACTTGCGGCACTGCGCCTACTTCTCGGACTGATGATGGTGACGTTTCGGCTGCCTCTTCCCACGCGTCTGTGCGACTGCAGAAACCCGTTGTATGCGACAGGCTTCGCACGTTGCTGCAGCAGCTACAACTTCCAGGCCTCATGCGGTCGGGCCGCCTCAGAGCAGACATTCGAGCTCTGACCGGCTGGACCGAAGATGTAGTGGAGGAGCAGCTCCGAATAGCTGGCGAATGTGGACGTCTCGGCGAATTTACGGCACATATCAAAAGATCAATCGAACACAGGCCGCAAGTTCTCATCGCATATTCCTACATCCTTTTCATGGCGCTCTTTGCTGGTGGCCGTTTCATCAGAGCGACTCTTGAGTCAGCTGGGGATTCGTTCTGGAATGATACGCCGTCTCCGGTCAAACCCAGCATGCTCGAATGCAGTTCGCAGTCTTCAGAAGTGTCGCCAACATCAGACAGCGCCGCGAATGAGCTTGGTACGCCGTTGAGCTTCTTCCGTTTCGCGACACCGGAGGATGGCGAAGACTTGAAGCGCGAGTTTAAGGCTCGCCTTCTAGAAGCCGAAACGAGTTTGACACAACAAGAAAAGCACGACATTGTCCAAGAATCCGTCTGCATATTCGACAACATGGAGCTTTTGGTCGGTCAGCTCGACAAGATCTGCGCAGCAGATGTCGATTCACAAGACGGCACATCGATATTTGAGAACCTGTCGTCTTTGATGGGCAAATCCGTGGCGATGCGACTGCGTGATAGCGTGGCTGTCACCAAGGATCGCGCTGCACGTTCCTCGTCCCGCATGTCCTCGTCAACGGATAGCGATGATATCGGCACCGTGTACAAAACCAGGAAAAGCCAAGGACTGGATGCAGCTACTTCAACAAGCGGCTTGTCAAGCACCAGCGTTCCTGGTCACCCGATCGTCCCCGCTAATGTCGGCGGCATCGAGCTCTGCCCGGCCTTGAAGTCTATGAGATTCGAGTCTAACCTGCCTCTCCCTGTACGAGCGGTGACGGAGGCTACAGAAGGCCTGAAGCGTTTTAATTACACGAATTGGCTGATGATGGCTGCTTTCGGCGCCATTATCATTGGTGCCATTGTGACCACCAGACGGGAGATGACAATAGCATGAGCATGGTGAGCATTGGTTTGAGCGTTATAATGGGCAACATGATCGGCGTTATGGAAGCATTCAAGACTTTGGAATACCCACTTGGGCGGAACACGACTTTTGATACCTAAAGACTACAGCATTTCACAATACAAATTCATCATACAATAACCTCAGACTTTCAGATCAAGCGTCATCGTCCGACGTGCAGGCAATGAATCAGATAGTGGGTAAGAAATTGCTGATATCAAACTGCATGTAATCCTCCTGTGGCTTGGACAGCCCAGTGAGTGCTCCGAAACGCCTATGCTATGAAATACAAAATCCAGCTGTCCACCAGCCAATATATAAACCACGAAGAAAGAGTACGCCGACCCAATGTGCATTTGAAACGTTTATTACTCGTCATCCTCGAGGTCCCAGTCGGCGCCCACGTCCGCCCACCCGCACATGAACCTCTCTCCTCCAAACTCTCCAACCTGCCTCAAATGCCTGGCCCTGCCCTCATCTTCCTGCCAATGCCTTACGATGTAGTCGTCTGATGCTGTGACCAGCTTGCCTTCGTTTGACCAGCTCAGGGTTGTGACTTCTCGAGAGTGGCCGCGGGTGAGTGCCGTGCCGCCGGTGGAGTAGATTGGTAGGAGCGGAGATGGTGAGCTGGCAGCTGAAGAGACGGCGCGAGAATGTGGTGTTCGAGCGGTATTTGTTGACGATGGGAGGTGTGATGCTTGTGCGAAGGCGGAGTGCATGTAGCGCTCGTCTGTTGGGAATAGGACAGGGCTGGATTCACTGCTGCCGACTGCGAGGATCTCGCGCGATGGGTCGGCTGATTGCCGCATTGCGCATTTGACGTAGAAGCTGTTGACACGCAGAGCATCGTGGCGGAGACCATAGATAGGTCCGAGACCGTCCTGTCCTGTAGGGCGGTGTTTAGGACCGCCGGATGGCATTGCGAGGTCTGGTGAGGTACCGAGCATCAGGTGTGCTGTTGAGTAGGCGTAAACGATGCTATCGCGGCATACTGCGTACAGCCTTGCTGCGTCGGAGCTCAAAGCCATAGAAGTGATACCGTATGACCTCCAGGCATGTGTCTTTGGCTGTGCCGTCGTTGCAAGTGCAACATCTTCGGCATGTCTGCGAGGCTTGATGTATCGAGTATCCCAAAGCTTGATGGCTGCATTCGCTTCGGATGCGGACAGGAGAAGATGTGATCGGCCCTCGGGGAACCAGTGAATGGCAGGAACAGAGGCGAAGGAGGTGACTCCGTGAACAGTGCGGGAATGAGCGAGGCGAATACAGTTGGTGGACTGGGCGGTGCCGACACCTGATGCTGTACGGAGCGTCGTGGTGCCTGCAGGAGTCCGATGAGAGAAGCTACCCGTTGGGACTGACGGACACCGAAGATCCCAGATCCGAATGCGGCCAGCCTTGTCAGAGGTCGCAAGCACGCTGCCATTGGCCTGTCCGGGTTGAAAGGTGATTTGACGCATCGAATCATCGTGGCCGCCCTCGAGTTCAGCCGCAACAGCCTGTGTAGCCACATCTACGACCTTTCCTGTCTTATCTCCACAAGCAGTTGCCAGCCTCATGTCGTCGTCGGAGAAGGCGAGGTCCATAACCGCATTCTCGTGGACCTTGAAGTGGACATCAACTTTCTCAGTCGCCGAAGACGAGGTGTTGAAGAATCGAACATGCCCTTGCTCATCACCAATGGCGGTGACAGGGGCACCGTGAGCACTGGCCTGGCTGAAGACTACAGTGCTGCCAGTGCTGTCGTAGTTGTTGCAATGGTGCAGATCGGTAGCATCGCTGTGAAAAGAGGCGCAAGGACCTCGGGGGTCGGCTGCAGGTTGTGCCAGGGAATGTCGTCCTGCCAGGTGTGAAAACCCATGCTCGCGATCGAGCATCTGGGCACCATGACCACGGTTCTTGAATTTGCGAATTGGGCGAGGTTGATACTCTTCGATCTCGTCCTGTTGTGTGATATCTGACGAAAGGAGATCTGCCGGGTTGTAGTTCAGATCGGATTTCGAGCGCCCTAGACCACCACGGCTTGCCTTGAAAAAATGTGTCTAACGCATCTGTTAGAACTACTTGTCTCAATGCCTGAACTCAGACGTCGTCCGCTTACCAAGGTCGCCTTTCTCCTGTCCGCCAGCTGTTCATCCGTGGCATCTGCTCCACTATCGAAATCCATCATGTTGACATCACGGCCTGAATAGCTTGAAGCACCCAAGTTGCCAAGGTCTAGTCGAGGCATTGGGACGTCCTCTCTCAGCACGCCTCTCCGCTTGATAACAGTCTCATGGCGATGGTCGCCTCTTCGTTTCCGTGAGTGGGATCCATTGCCATATGTCCTGTCTGTTGGTGACGAGACAATTGGGTCGGATGAGAGAGCGTCTGGTTCTGAGGTGAGCCATTGACGGTTCACAGCCGCATCATCGAGGTGACCGAGAATGCGACGTCCAGGGAGAGACTGAGCTGAAGGAAGTGAAGAGCGCGGGGTGAAGAATCGGCCAAGTCGTCGTGGTGTTACTGAAGGAAGAGCTCTCTCTTTACGGCGGGATGATCTGACTGGAGAAGATGGCAGGTTATCGCTTGGGAGATAATTGTGGCTGTGAGAGATTGGCGGACTTGAGGGCACGGTGTCTGGCGTGGCCCGGCCATTGTTGACCATTCTGCGTCTCTTTGTGGTGGGCGGTGATGTTGGGTCTGTCTATGTGGCGGAAGACAGCTAGTGGTGTCGCGTGCTCGGGGATGAAGCGTTATATGAGAGGCCAATGCGTGGTGAGAAGAGTGATTCAAAGACCAAAATACACAAACCATTCAAGGTACGTCACGGAGGGAAAAAAGACAGGCCACAGAATATATGAGGGGGGACATGCGAAGCAGCAGACTGAGGCTGGGAAAAGACAGCCAGGATGAAGTCCTGTCCCAGAGGTGGAGTGACGCGCGAAGCTGGCGACGCGGAGCGTGTAAATGGATTTTGGGCGCGTCGAGGCACGTCACAGGCTGAGCTGGACAGGCTAGGGCGCTGTAAATAGCGGCTGCTACCGAGGAGCCGCACCGTTCCTGGGCCTGGGGAAGGGCGATTGCGCGCTAATAGAATTGGGACGGGGGAGGACAGGCAGGGCTGTCAGGGCAACTTAATGGCATTGTCTGAGACACGCCTACTACTGGAATTGCTGGAGATTGCTGAAGAAGGAGTGTCTCATGCGGCATGTTGCCTGCCCTCCGTTGACTCGAAGACGCATGCTTATTCTCACAACACTCTCATATTTGCACGGGGTTTCCACATTGGGTTGTCTCTGTTTTCGATATTTCTCTTTTCCAGGATGATGGCCTTCCTTTCCAAGGAGGCTGTCTCACTATCCTTCGTGGTCGCCCGTACGCCACATCCTTCCGCTGACCACACCGGGGTAACACAACAGCCTCGTCAATTGCCGCTCTAGGCATTTTCCAGAACACGAGTCTCACTTCCATACAGTCGTGCTCACGCCTGCTGACTTGTACCTAATTTTGTATGTATTTCTTGACATGCATTTGGAAGTTCGACAATCAAAAACCATCCAATCACCTGATACTGATCAGCCCTACCGTCCCAGGTCACACCGAGATCCGGCTCCACTGCACAGCTCGCTAAAACCCGCCGTCTATCCAGTAAAACTGCCGTCATTTAGCATCCCTCAGCCCCTGCAGACCGCCCCCAAGCCACAACCCTTCAGGCCCTCGGCGACCATCCCGGCTTGCCCAATGACGGCTCGCCCACCGCCGATGGTGTCATCTTGCACAAGACACTTTGTTTGATCCAGTCATTATATTCCTGCATACGAGCTGCCAGCTGTGCGACGCATCCCCTATTCCTTTTTCCTGGTCCAGTCATAGCTTCCCGACACCGGCTTTTCGATCTCTTCTACTTATTAGATGCGCGCTCCGGCTTCATTGTACTTCTCAGGCCCTTTGCGCGCCGCATCATTCGCCCATCATGTGCCGGTTTCTGGTAAGTGGTGCCGACCTCGGAGCTTGCCGGTCTGCTTGCACGCGATGAAGCTGACTCTATTCCCAACACCAGGTCTACAAAGGTAGCGACGAGATTCTGCTCTCGAAGCTCATCCTCGATCCCACTCATTCGATTCTTAAGCAGTCTTTCGACTCCCGTCTCCGACTTGTACGTACAATAGGAGCTTCGTGCTCTCAACAGACGAGCTTCGCTTACTGATGACTCTTTTACAACAAACAGGACACTCGCCGTGGTCAGAACAACGCAGATGGCTTTGGCATTGGATTCTACACCGATCCAAAACTCGGCTCGGCCCCTTGCGTATTCACATCTACGATTCCAGCTTGGAACTGCACAAATCTTCAGCGCATCGCATCGAAGACCGCATCACGACTCATATTCGGTCACGTCCGCGCTACAACCGAGGGCTCTCTAAGCGAAGACAACTGCCATCCCTTCACTCATGGCTCCTTGATGTGGATGCATAACGGCGGCCTGGGTGGTTGGAAACACATCAAGCGACGCCTCGGCGCACTTCTCAACGACAAGTGGTACCTTGGTGTCAAGGGCGGAACAGATAGCGAGTGGGCATTCGCGCTCTTCCTCAACATCCTCGAGGGTTTTGGCTATGACCCCAGCGCTTGTCCCGAGACCGGCTTCGGACCGATCGTGCTGCGAAAAGCGGTCGAAGCGACGATTGCGCAGATCAACGAACTCACAGATTCGATTCCCCAGAGCGTGCTGCAGAACGAAGACGTCGATACGAGAAGTTTGCTCAACTTCGCTGTGACGGATGGTCACAGCACGATCTGCACGCGGTACATCAGTAGCGCCAAGGATGAGGCCGCCAGTCTGTACTACTCTTCTGGTACGCAATGGGTGACGCGAACTTCGGACCCAAACGACAGACAATACCAGATGGAGCGCAAGGACAAGGGTGCTGACATCGTGTTGGTGGCCAGCGAGCCACTGACTTTTGAGCGAGGTAAGTCTTCCTTGGTATGAACAGTATGGCTCCCTTTGCTAACAAGGCGAACAGAGAACTGGGTTAACGTTCCGACCAATTCGATTTTGACTATCCACCGTCAGACCGTCATGGTCCACCCTATTCTTGACAAGTACTATGATCGCGATCCAGCGCATGTCCGGTCCAGCGCCTTTGTGCAAGCCAATGGCTTGGTATCGAACGAGAAGTCCCCAGGGCCCTTGACGCCCGCCAACGAGCACACCGGTTCCCTCGACATGCTCAGAAAGCAGTCACGCAGTATCAGCCCTGATCTGAAGCGCCGGTCACTTGGTCGCGACAGTCATGGGTTGCCTTGCCGCCCGCCACCGAACGGCACGATGGCTGCTTCACGGCGCTGCATGAATCAGCAGCAACAAGGCGATGGCAACGTCGGTCGCAGCTCGCTATCTGAGGAAAGGGGTTCAGAAAGTGACGAGCCACCGAAGGCCGGGACCGGTAACACCCCGAAGAAGCTATCCCAATATTTCCCAGAGCTGGCCCTGACTTCCCACGCCTCATAACGCACCTTAGCGTATCATTCGTGTACAACAGACCGAATCCCTGTTTCTTACTACAGGGTTGTACATCAGAGCGTTGCTGTATCTCTTTCATCATTATTTTTTGCCAGGATTTCACTCTCATTCAGAATGCAAGCAAAGCGTGGGTTTTCCGGACATGGCATGGACTTGCAATGCTGTTTTGTTGATCTTTGCTTGTTTATCAGGGATATGGACACAACTCGGAGTAGCGACACAATAGACTGACATTTTGACTTTGTATCCTTCGCGCGGCGCCGACCCTGTGCTTGTTTTGGTCGTCGGAGTTGCAACTATGGTTGTCGAATATTGCGCCTGAAGTAGGTTCAGTTCGATCTGCTCAAACTTTGTCGAGATGTTCGGAGTTACTGCCATAATTCAACATACAGCCTCTGGGGCTCTCTGGATGTAAGACTTTCCATCACACTGACAGCCTTCTTCTTCCCGTCTTTTCTGCCTCAAGCCGCTCTTCCAGGACATGTGTCTCGAGACAGCGTCTACCATCGATCTTCAGACAAAGGGCTTGCCACCGAAGTAGCCAGCCTTATCTCAAACGTTCAAAAGGTTGAGCCTTCTGCTCCAAACAGCCAATCATGACCTGCCTCGCCGCAAAGGCCAGCTGCCCAGGCTGTCGGCGCGCTATCTGCCACAAAGTTCGTTGTTTCTGCACCTCAATTATAGACCAGGTCATGTGCGACTCCAGGAAGAACCGCGTCATCGTCTCGGTACACTACAAGGGTCACTGCATGAGATGCATCGAAAAAAACCACAAAAGAACAATGACCAAATTGGATGACACCCTGGAATCAAAGATCAGGAGCCTCCGCGATCCATACCGCCGACATAGATGGAAGCCTAGTCATCACCACATCAGAGACAACAAGACTTTCGCGGTCAAACGCGCAGAGTGGCTGATCGAATGCCACGCGCGATCCGTCAAACATTTTGTCACCCGACACAATGCACTCGTCAAGCGCGTGCGAGTGTCATCCGAGGTCGACTTCGACAAGACATCCATCTGGGTAAAGGGCCTATCGGAGCATGTTTACAAAGCCATGTTCGACGAAAGCGGAGCAGAAAGGGACAATGCAAAGGCGGCCATCAGACAGCACTGGTTGAGCATACCACCCTATGCACACGTCATGGAGCATGGTTTGCTATCTCAGAGGACACTTCGACGTGCGCGGTTGAAGGCAGTAACAGGAGAGCAGTGGCGGATCATGGTCAACAGGCTGCGATTCGTGGATACGCCCCCAGTGCCGATCTTCCCAGGTTAATTTTCATAACGAGAAAGGAAGTCATTCTGAGAGGTGGACGACTTGAATGCCGAGACGTGGAACGCTCACAAACTCGCTGGCGTCTTGGTGACTCGATGGACTCGGACTTACACTGGAACTACAACTACAAGAGCGCGAAAGCAGCTCTTCGTCCATCAACATACGCGTGCTATATCATAGAGAGCAATAGAAACTTTCGATCAAGATCAGTGCCTAGTTTGTCGCACTCTGTAGAAGCTGATGTTGTTCTATACACTATCCTGGAATAGACACTTTTCCAATTTACTACAAGTCGATCCCGTGCCTAGAATATAGAAACTGAGACTTAATTCGGCGAAGTCAATCTGAGCCACCGTGCAGCCTGCATGATCCGAAGTCCTCCAACTCTTCATTACCTTGATGGTCGGGTTCTTGTACCCGGGCACGTGTTCACGACAGCGCCTTCTGCAGACGAATTTCACGACTCAGAAGGCAAGCTAAGAAAATAGGAGGCAGCAATTTGACAAAAGATCTCTCAGTTCTCGAGCTATTCGCCCCAGCACAAATGTAGTGGACTTGGAGCGCCTTTGGCGCGACTCCTGACTCGAGAACACCGCTACAACGGCCCTGTCAACCTAGCATCAAAGACATCGTCGTTACCCAAGACAACACCTCGATCCATTCCTGTATGTCTTATCGCTCCAAGATCCGCCATCACAACGGTGCAGTCAAAGCGCGGACCCCGCTGCCCGAATCTCGGTAAGTGTCTTTCAACGACTCGCCTCACACGCACACGCACGCAAATCTTGGCGATGATGATGTCTCTCTCCTCTCCGTCGTCGTCTCTGCAGGGACCTTTTGTCACGTCTCCCAAGAACACCGGTTTTGTGGATACTACCGTGGTTGTAGGCAAGGGGTCCGGGGGTATACGGAGGGCACACCGATGCATACGCAATCAGCGGTTTGCCGCTCCGGTAATGCTCACGGGAACTCGGGCGGGAACAAGAGACGAACCGAGGCGAATGCCGTGTCTCTGCTTAGTGGTTTTGCTTTGCTATGATGGGTGTTTTGGTGCTGTAGGTCGTTGCACAAGATCGCACAAGGGCTTAATTGTGCGTATTATTACTATAGGTCGGCAAGCAGTGTAACAACAGGGTGCCGGCTCAATGAGACGGATGTTTCCGAGACAATTGACAGCTGTGCGTGATATATTGTGAACAGATCCATGATCCCGAGATTTCGGGCGTCCCATGTTGACTGTGAACCAGGATCGGACGAACACTTGCACAGACGTCAAAGTTGATTGGCGATCGCAACTACATTGTACTTTACCTCAGTGAATCGACTAATACTGTGTCGGCGAGCTCCGATACGCCACATCGATCAACGATGAGATGCACTCCCACTATCTCTGAATTTGCAAGGAGTGAAGTCTCAGCCTAGCGCACCTAGCCATGCGCCAAACTCCTTCTGTCGACCATCTATCTCTCTTTCCAGAACCCAGCTAGACGCAAGAGGTGGTTGGTTGGTTCGTCGCAACGTATCGACCAACTTGACGCTTGTGCACTGCTGCCGCCCCTCCTCCC
This sequence comes from Sarocladiaceae sp. CBMAI 1973, assembly GCA_021347865.1. Taxonomy (NCBI): domain Eukaryota; kingdom Fungi; phylum Ascomycota; class Sordariomycetes; order Hypocreales; family Sarocladiaceae; species Sarocladiaceae sp. CBMAI 1973. The sequence continues at coordinate 10,448 of WNLN01000398.1, forward strand.
CGCACCGAAGCAAGGCATGATATGGGGCAGCCAGCACATGGCAGTCAATGAGAAGCCTGTTAGCTTCTGAAGTGGTCAATTCTCACATGCAGGCTCTAAGGACCACTAGGCTAGCGCTTGACCTTAGTTCTACTGACTGGCTGCGTGCTGCAGGTGATGTAGTAGCTGTAGTTGGGATGATGCAGTACCAGCACTACTGTTAGCTCCAGAAGGGCCCCTCGCTGTAAGCTTAAGGTAACTCTGGGGGATGAAGCCGCTGATCAGGGTCCTTGGCAGCCTCTCAGTGGCTGCCCCAGTGCCAGCCACGACTGCCAGTGCCCAGGGGGTGTGCACGGAACGACGGAGACAACTTGAACTTGTCGTCAGCACCAGCCGCGTACACGGTCCAATGACAATCATCCTCCCCTGGCACGGAGTGGCTGACTGTCTAGGTATTCGGTGGCGCCGGCTCGGGAATCGGTGTAAGTCGTTCTTCGTCTCTTGACGCTTCTTAGGCGCCGGGGGTTTGCTCACATCTGTGCTAGTCGCCAAGTTCACCAACCTACCGAAAACCCCATCTTCGCATCCTTCTTCTCGTCAAGCAAGGTCTATACGCGCGACCGATGAACGGAGCAGCAATCTCACCATGGCGAAGCTTGCACCGACCCTTCCTCCGGCGCTTCCTATCGTTCGTTCGGTCGGCGACTAGACGCACGGGAAGTGTGGTTGCATGCGCGGCGTGCACGCACAGAGAAGGCAGGGTGACATCCCCAATGGAGGTGACCGACCATGACTGCAGTAACTAAGACCCAGGATTTGACTTTATGTTCCTGGACTCGATGCGATAGCGCAGGCGACCAACAACAAGTGTGCCCAGAACCTCGGAGACTTTGAAGAATAGGACTCAACGAGAGGAGATGACTGACTGCGCAGGCTGACAGGCACTCCCAGCAATGGACCGGCAATTGAAATGCTGACCACGACACTCATTTTAAGCTTATCGCTAGGTACTTCCACCTTCGTCACTATCCGCCAGCCACCGACGCCTCCAGGCACAAGCACAGGCACAAACCCACGCCCTGCATCAAGAAACCCACAAGTACCGTCGCTCCTCTCGTACTCGCCACTTCACGATACACTCCTCCCATTAAAGTCACATGTGAAGATCAATTCAGCCTCTCGCGATGTATATCCCGCGGAAGCTGTTGCCTTGTCTGTGCCTGTCAGACGGACGACCCTTGGGGTGTCTTCCCGCGCCTTCATGTCGATCTCTTTCCCCATAATCGTGCCGGGCCTGGGCTGAACGCGGGGTCGGTGTGAGGCAGAGAGAATGAACATGGCCGAGGTCGTGCCGTACGTCCAGGGATGTGGGGGCGTCAAGCACCGGGGCTATCACAGTGAACTAGCATTGTCTTCCTTCAAGCACGTACACAGATGCACAGTGCAGCCAGAGGATCTTCACGGCTCGGTCGTTCCGTATCTACGACCTGATGATCTCCCCCACCAAGAGCTGAAGTCCCTGCAGAAGGATCACCGACTTGACCACAGTGTGCATGCGTTTGTATGGAGAATGATGTGCTTGGTCTGTGTATGTTGAATTTTGCTTCAGATAGTTCTCATTCCACGTTATAGTCATCCATCATGCTAAAACACAACTCGCTTGCTTATACTAGTACACATACAGGCACACGCGGTGCCGTTCTTTTTCCTCCAGCGAGATTAGTACATACCATCACTAAACCTGTGATGCCCCTTTCCTGTCCACCTCAGAACATGATCCATTCCACGTCAATGCTGGGTCCTCCAATGCATCTATCCCAATTCAATGGGCTGGGCCTGGTCCCAGCGTTGCGACTCTCGTGCTCTTGGCTTTGACCTGCCCAAATCTTCTCCAGAACATCCAGGGCTGCTAGATTGTTCATGTATCCAGATCGCGACGTAATGTCGCGGCACTTTGTTCGCACGATCCTCTGCTGAAGCTCGTTGACGCACTCGGAGCCAGCCACAAACAGGGGCCAGAGCAAGAACTTTTCCGCTTGGCTCCCATTCTCCAAGCTCGTGGCGTAGTAAACAACCTGGCTGACCAGGTTTTGAACGTTGTTGTGCTGAGACGTGACAGTTGGACATGCGAGTCGCTCCGTGTACAGTAGTCCAGCGTAACGGAAAGCCTCAGATAGTGATTCAAGATCACGGATATGACCAGGGCTTGGAGCACCTGGAAGACGGCTTGCGATCTTGGCCGAATCGAATTGCCAGTTCTGCAAAGCAAGGCGAGCTGCCTTCCACTCTCGCCAAAACATTGACTGGTGTCCATCGTCCACTGCAGAAGCCTGCAACTCGTCGTCATTCAGTAAGGTACCAAATCCATTCCCATCGAAACGATTGCTCGCATCAGGAGTCGTTGCAGGGCTCTGTACCGGTCGACGTTGGAACAGTAGATTGAGGCGCCCCAGCTTGCTGATGATCCTGAACAAATCGGAGTCACAACCAACTAGATTCTCCACTCCTGTGTGCAGAAGAGGCATCTCTGCGGTCAATGCGGGAGAGACAAGCTGAGCCTCGCGGTCATTGATGCTTGCTGAAATTGCGTCGAAATACGTGAACAAGGACTCGAGCCAGGTAGGCTCGCTGGCAAGAGGTCTCTTCTGCGCCTGAGCCAGAGCCAATAGTTTCTTAACACCCGCGAACTGGGTGTGAAACTTGGCGACGCCAGATTCAGCCATTCGATAGTGGCAGAGCAGAAGGATGGTGGCCAGTACAGAATCGTGTCCTGATGTCGAGGGATCGTTTAGCTGTTCGTTGAGCAGCTGGATAGCCATGTTGCGGTGCTGGTATTCCTCAGCAACAGCCTGATCCAGCTGTTCGTTACTGCCTGTGCTGTCTGCTGCCAACTTCTCTGCTACGATCTTCTCAAAAAGCTCACGAGTGTCTTGTCCGAGGCTTAGCTTCCTCTTCATTCTCAGGTTGCACGCTGCCAACGCGCAAATGGCATGTCGAAGACTGCTGCTGTCGTTCGCGAGGGTCATAATCTGGTCCCGAAACGGATTTCCCGGTCCGTCAATGAACACCATTGATGGGCACAAGGTATTGTTGTAGTAGTCCAAGAAGAATGGCATTCGTGCAGTGAGATCCTGTCGAACTTGAGGCGTTTCCGAGTCCATCATCGTTGGCCACGTGGGTGTCGGATGCTCTGAGACTGGCGACAGGAGTGTAGAATTCTCGTTCCTTCCGTCTTCCGCATGTTGTTGATGAGCGTGTTGAGACCACAATGTGCCGGTAGGTTCGGAAGCACCTACTACCGATTAGAAAGGGTAGGCCATGAAAGGCACTGAGACATGCTCACTGAAGTGGTCGGCCTCGTGCATGAGCTTCTGGTTGAGGTGTGTTTCGAAGACATCGATTTGAGAATGAAGGCTGGAGCTGGTCTCGGAAGGCGCATAGACCAGGCTGGGGCAGGAGGTTGGTGCCCTTGTGTAGTCGACGGTAGGGCCAGACGGTGGGCTGTGTGCAATTGGTGAGCCCTGGCTAGCAGGGAAGCCATCGTACATGATGGTCGGGCTGTGCATGAAGGGGATTTCTTCCCGGGGATACGACTGGCTGACTGGTGACATGTAATCGACATCGCTGGTGACGGAGCCCACGGACCCCATGGATGACGAGAGATTGTCCGTGACCAGTGGGAATGGGAACCGAGAGTATTTAGGTGTCACATCTGGTGAGTGCACCATACCGCCAGCGGAGAATGCAGATACAGCACCCCAACTGTGCTGGTGTATCGAGGGGTTGTGATCATGGCTGCCGATGGAGAGGTAGTCGAACCCAGCAGCACCATATGGAGTGGTTGGGGCTGAAGCCACAGCGACTGAGGGGATATCGATGGGTTGGCAAGGAGCCACTGGGACTGAGGACTCGCCGTCAACCCATCGCTGTGGCGCGGATATGGAAGCGGTGTGAGCTCTTGAGCGTGCTGGTGATCTCTTGGGCTCTCGTGGAACTGGCGGGGCTTTGGCAACGGGAAGCGAAAGGCCGCGAAGCTTTCCTCGGCTGGCAACACCAACGTTCCACGTGAGCTGTGTCTTGTAGCCCGAGCACTCGTTGCCTACTTCGAGACACTGAGAGCAATATGGACGACGACGGTCGCACTTGACGTTTCGCTTGCTGCAGGTAAAGCAATCGTCAGAAGCCCCTCCGGCTGGTGCACGTCTTCTCCGTTTCCGAATAGCTGCCGAATCTTTCACCGGGACAACTTGTTGTGCTAATGGCGCAGTCATCTTTGAGTAATGAATGCCACAATGTTGGGAAACTGATTTGATGCGTGGAAGAGGTCGAGAACAAATGTTTGAAGCCAAAAACGAAACGAGTGGCACAGAAACAGGAAGTGAATGTATTCTCGGCTTCTTGAACGAATATAGAATCCAGCCAAGCTTCTGGTGAAGTGCAATAAAGTGTGAAGTGAGTCTGAGTATGAGCTTGGGATAAATGATAAAGGCATGTATTAATCCAATTGAGAGCTGGAGACGGGACGGGAGGAGGCAATTATGTATATTATGGCGAGTGCGTGCAAGCAGAGGAAGCCAAGCAGAGGCAAGTTCCCGGACGATTAAGGATCCCAGGTTCGCCTGTACCGATAACCTAGCGCCAGGGGAGACCGGGGATTGGTGCAAAGGCAACCAAGCCCACCCACACTCGATTCCACTCATGACCAGGGTTGCGTTGCGCCGCTCGTGGAGGCGGCCGGGGGGTTTACCTGCAAAGGTTCAGAGAGGGTGTGGCTCGTCTTGAGGGGTGTCTGACGAACGGTTCAAAATCGAAGAGGGCGGGGCGAAGGGATCGCGGGCTGTGCCAAGTCTGTCGCGAGGGACCAGTGGGAAGCAAGGTAAGATCGGCGGGGCACCTGGCTATTGGTGAGGGGGAAGTCGAGAAACGCATTGTCGCTAGATGGTCAGAAGGCGGTTTCTCAGTGCTCGACCACGGGAATAAGCTGAGTTGCCAGTTACCTCGAACCAGAAAGGGATCATGGCTCTCGTTCGAGGAGTCTCAAGCATAGTCATCGGTACTGCTCCGGGATCGAACAAACTCAGCTAGTAACGCCTCGGGAGCTTCGATATTCAACGCATATACCCATATGTCCTTTGGCGCAAATCACCAGTGGGGTTCCGTCTTCAAGTGCGTCCTGGCAATAGCACTTGGTGTTTTGGATGAACCACGACACCCTGCTTGTGACATCTGACGTGCTTTTGATTCACTTGAGTAGGGGATCGAGCCAAGCAAGGAGAAAAGGGAAGTCCTTGTGCAGATGACGAAACATGCCAGACATCACTCATTGAGATTGCAGCGTGTGCAATTTCTAGCCGCCAATGCGCTGCACCTTCGATTCGAGTGTCGACTGCGGATCCCCGAAGCAAGAACGTACATCGAATACCGAGAACAGTAGATGCATCGCCATGGACGGACATGGCCTCCACTTTCTCCTATTGAATGTGATGCATCTTGTTTCGCGGCTCTCGCTAGTCATGAATTGCTCCAAGCCTCTTTCATGGCTCATCTTGGAAGAGGTCGACGTCCACAAATACTCTTCATGCATCTCTTCTCGCCTCGCCCACGAGCATGTGCTCTCGGAGCATGTAGTCAGGTGGAGTGTTGCATTGGTCGTTGCAATACCACGCCTCCACCAAGCATTGTATCAATCATGTCTTCGACAGATGGCCTACCGGCTTAGTCATAGGCGCAAGGAGAGCTTACCTACGCCTCCTCAACATCCTGGCGGTTCATGTTGCGCAGCCGTACAGAACGAGTGTTCTGTAGATAAGCCACGAATGGGCACGGCGCCACAGGAAGGGATCAACGTTGCCTCCATGTTTCCCAACCGTCCCAAGGCACTGTAGCTGGACCAGCTTCAGGATGCTGCTGTCTGTACTTTTCTCGTGTCATCTCGAGACTCCGACATCAGCGTATGGTTGCATTGCGGTTGCGTAGGTGATCCATCCTATGTCTTCATTGATTGCGGTCGGAGATCATGGTTGACAACTGTACCCGCCTTCGTGCCTTCGCCAGTGGTGATGTGAGGCCATGTCGACATCGCAGTGTTACCTCCACTTATTAGCGGCACGAAGCGTGTGTAAGAGCGCACGGTGAGCTGTTCGTCATCCCGAGGCAGAGATCGTTCAAGGCAGCCTCTTTGCCTCTGATTCCCATGGCACGCATCGGAGTCCGCCGCTGGTCTTGCCGACCCATTCGTCATTACTTTATTCAGACGGGTAAGACTGGTCAAGGGGCGGGAGGGGTGGCAGCAGCAACGGAAATTACGCCAACAGAGGCTTGTTAAGCGGTAGTGGTTCACGCTGAACCAAAGAGACAACCAGGAAGCAAAAATCGGGGTGTGAAGGTGGTGCGCCATTCTTCGGCAATGGCGTCTTCCAAGACCACCCAACACGCCCAAGTCTTCCGGGGTCAGGCTGGCGAAGTGGTGCTTGATCGTTTTCAAGGTGTCGGCCGCTGGTGGGTGGCCAGTCTACCCCTCCAGCCTAGCGGTAGGGACCTGGTCTCTTTCGCGTGTCTAGCGCGGCTGTTCTAGCGTGCAGTGCTTTCTCAAAGTTCCCCAGCTGGGTGACCTGTCCTTGAGGTCCTTTTGAAAACCCACTTGCGAGTCGACCAAGTGATGCCGGGGATGTATCGCGCGGTTCGAGACAGCGTTATCAGCGGACAATGGTCAGCGGGCGATGTCATTCGTTGTGGTGTCGGATTGCGACTCGTACGGAGGGACGACAGGCTTCGTAAGTGCACTTTGTTCAAAATGCCTGCATCTGTGTCAGTCCTGACTCCCTTGACTGATGGAAGCCCGGTGAGCTGACTTTGATGGGCCTTGAGTTGACTTTGTCCTTCCAGGATTCCCGTCGGTCATGATCAATCACCATGGCATATTCAAAGTAAGGTTTAGCACCCGACACGGCAGATATGTCGTGTCTGCACTAAAAGTACGGCAGAACCCGAGGCTTCAACCGAAGGGAAGGGGGAGGCTGACCTTCGCACAATACCCACTGGCTAAGGCAAGGTGCTCACGACAAGCTGGTCGAACAGGCTCACCGATGAGATCGAATCACCTGTCATGTCAGTAGCAAAGGGAAGCAGCGGATGGCAGCAACCGGTAGCCACCTGATGGCCTGCAGCTTGTAGCACCTGCAGGAGCGACCCAAACCCCCACTGGAAGGCTTGTGGAGTCAAGCCCCCGCGCTGCAGCCGCTTGGACCACTTAAACCGCTTAGAAGACGGGCACCCCCTGCGCACTCTCCTCAACCCCTGGCGATGGCCAAGCTGCGGTTCAAGTGCGCTACGGCAGCCTCTTTCCTTCGTTGGATTCCACGCGTGCTTCCAACGCAGCTTCCTTGATTCTGAGGGGAGGAGGGGAAGCACCCTACCAGCGCCACATCCTTGTGGTTCTGTCTTGAAAGCACTGAACACACAGCCAGCCATCGCGCGACTACGGTACCTAGCTTCTCGCGATAGTTGTCTGTTTGTGCCGTGCAACCAGCCTAAGTGGTTTTCCCATCCCAGCCCGACACATCCCTTTGCACCAGTCAATCTGCAAACCACCAGGCATCACCCAGTCCGGCTCGATTTAACAAGATGTGCGCTACACTCTCATACTCAGCAGGTCTCCTTCTCGGGTACACCAATCTCCATCTCCTCACTCACGACTTGAGGCTGGCTCTATTGACTTCGTAATAGCGCAGACCCTGCTGCCACACTACGGTGCACCGCAAGGTACACATATTTACTTCTAGACGTACAGTTGAATAACTACCAGAGCAACTAAGCTTACACACCATGATGACAGGGGCCGTCTTGCTGAATCAGGTAAGGATGCCACATTCCTCGATAGCTTGATCACATCTGTCAGCGTACCTCTCACATTTGCGGCGCGTGAAACTCCCGACAAGCACAGCCTAGTCCTGTTCTCGCCATATCCCAACAGTGGTGCTATAGTCGACGACAAGTATTCCGTACCGAGGCCAATAGTGGCACGTGCCCTTACTGCGACGGGTTCGTCCAAACGGTCTTTTAAATCAAGTTCAGCCAACTGATATGACCCTCGCAAGGATAGTCTTTGCTTTGGCTGATGAACAAAGTCCATGTCGGCTGGTTCCGATGGCGCAAAGGGTCATAGCCACCGCGATGAAGAAGGGAAAGATCACCCGTTGGTGTTGTTGAGCTCTGTCATTCGCTCTCAGAGCTCAATGTGGACATGAGCACTTGATGGCACAAGTGCCCCTGGATGTCGTCCAGACAAGATTATATGCTACGTCGATCAAGGGTTTACTGCAGCTCACTAGAGGTCAAGTGCCTTTAGCGCCGTTGTGGAGGCACTTCGAGCGTGGCGTTGGAGCCAGCATCCTCATCATGGCGACTTCGCGGTATGAGACTACCGACCAAGCACGGTCAGGTAGATCCGGTAACTCAGTGTCATCGAGTACATTTGGCCACCTCTCTCAGTTTGACTCAGACGTTTGACTCAGACTTTCTCCATTACGTTTTCCAGTCTGAGCTAGAGCGACACACGACTTCGGATAGCCGTCCATGAATGCTAGGTTCCTGGACAAAACACACCGCCTCATAGGCTACAGCCACCATCTTCTCAGTCTACCTCGGCCTGTGGCATGTGTAGCGGGATGGCTGGCCTGGTTTTCGCGAAGACGAGTGTCCAATTTGGGTGCATGACACCGCTGATCCTCCAAGTGCGAAAGTCTCTGAGCGCGCCAGGGACATGTGAAGACATCACAGAAGGCCCTAGGGACAAGTGTGGATGGGCCTAGTGCATAACACAAGCATACCAAGCATTTGGACTGGGATGGATCGCAAGCCCTCCTCCAACCTCTGCGCTAGAAGCGCCGAGGAAGTCTGCGTGGAAATTCGAGGGCTAGCCATCGCTGAATGGCCCTGCAGCTAACGTTAGAAAGTTCTTGGCCTGCAAAAGGCCCCTCGAGTGCTTATGGCTTAGCGGGACTGCGCCCGTGCGTTAGCGGCCGAGCTCTCGACGAGTCATATTCTCCGCCGAGATCCAGGCTGCATGCTTCTACTCCAGGGTTCCCCTGGGGGTGGCTAGCTTGACAACCTTATCATCTTACCGAACTGTGTTGGTGCGCATTGCTGGGTGCTCACTGCCGGCCAGAGATCGTTTGACAAGCATCACTCGACATGCTTCGGATGACTGACTGGCGTCATCGACCCCATGTTATGAGGACGGACCTGCTTGAAAGGACATGGCTTTCCGGGAGAGTGTGGAACTCGCCTGTTCGCCCGACTCCTGGTCCGCGAGCGGTAAGCAGCAAGAACATCCATCGACAAGTGTGGCGAAGGGCGGGAAGTGCGGTCAGAGTTCCGAGCCTTATCTTCAAGTATGACTTTTGCCGACTGGTGGAAGCCATCATCGACGGTCCACTCCGCGGGCCCTGGTCTAGGGCAGCAAGATATCGACCACGTTCAGTGGATCCGACCGACCCATGCTCATCCGCAAGAATGTTGAGGAATGCCTTTACGATTCTCGCAGGACTTCTGGGTAGTTCGACGCTAGGAGCAAGCTTATTTCTCAACGCCGTCGAGCAAATGACAGAAGGCCAGTTCGAAGACCAAGTGCAGCCCAGCTTTGTCCGGGGCTCGGAGTGCTCGGAAGATGCTAGAGGTATTCTAGCCTGAAGATAGGTGGAGATACTACGTTGCAGAGCTCTCCCACTTGGCATCTTGACTGAGAGTCACAGGCCTGCGCAGCCGAGTTGTCAGGCTCAAAGCTAGTGGTCTGCAAGGAGCCATGTGTTGCGGAGCATTTGGTCTACTCAACCAAGACACGCACGTAAGCGTCGCCTGGTGGACTCATGATACCGCAGGTGGTCTTGCAATCGCCCTGCCACCCAGTGCGCCTACAACTCGAGCGCCTTTGAGGCTTAGGGAACAGCGTCCTGTCCACAAAAACGACTCGCGAGAACAATTACTCCTATGCTGTCTTGACGGGTATCTATGCCTGCGTTCTCTATCATCGTTGGGTGATTCGAAAGCCGGCGGCTTCCCCGCAAAATGGCCCGCCAGTCGTCAGCGGCGCCTCCTCCGCACTCCGCCTCCTTCATCTCAAGATGAGGTTGCGAAACGTAATATGTCTGGGGAAGCTCGTGCTAAAGCATTTCTCTTTGTCACGATCCTGGGGTTGAGATGACACGGACCCAAACCATGAGATCGGATTCTGCAGGTTTGTGAGTTGGCGGTGTGAGGGTAGGCAACGCAAGATGTCGACTGAAGCCCAGCATTTGCCAAACACACATTTGCCCCTGGATTGAAAGCAGCAACAGAGACCAAGGTATCGCGCGTGGGGGCTCTCTCGAAGCACCGCCCTCTGAGGGCTTCCTATCTTCGCACTTTGCCAATACCTGCAATTCCTTCGTCATTGCAAAGTGCACGTCAGTGAGTAGTGTGCAAGACCTTCAAATGGAGCTGTCTCCGCCTTGCCGCTTCAAAAGTTCCTACACAGTGCTAAGGGAGGCGCTCACGCAGGTGTTGTCGCTGGTTGACTTACATACATGCCTTGGCCTTGTGAAGCCGAGTGCCTTTCCACATCGAGAGCTGTGCAGACAGACAGACATGACGGCAGACTATCGTTTCGACGCGAAGTTCGCGCATCACCACAACACACCTTCGGCAGAGCTTCGATTGTGGTTCTATCGCCGATGTGTCCGGCCTCATGTATAGCACAGCGCCATTATACTACTACAGCATGCTTCGCGGTCTGCGGCACCTTACAACCTCGGCATTCATGAACACGCACGAGCCTCCCGTGCAGCTGTCAGCTGTCATGAGCTGTCGCATGAAGACACGGTCCATGATGTGTAGCGATTTCGCAATTTCCTCTTCATTTACAACGCATCAAGCCAAGCCGGTGTGCGCTGCAGTGTAATCGGCAGTGGTTGCACACCTCGTTCCGAACCAACCTAAATGTTGAGAATATGCAGGCATCCTGCATTGTCGTAGTATTGAATGGCACTTCTTGGTCCTTCGAGAACGTGGATGGAAGAGCAGTCCTTATCGTCACGACAGGCACCCTCGACAGACGGTCTTTATTAGTGAGCCGCGAGTAGCCATTGCTACCCCTGACGAATAAATGATCTCGATTGATAGCTTCTTCATTGGGCCCTGCCTCAACTACTGCAGGCCCAGCTTCTCCTGAGGGTGTCGTCAACTTCTAGCGCCACAACCTCCAACTTGTCTAGAACCGCGTCGAAAAGGCGCAAGTTGATATGACGCAGGGGTCGAAGCAGGGAAGCCCAAACGGAACGAAGCGAGCCCTTCGCTTGTGATTTCGGGAGATTCGGGGATCTTCTAGCCGTTTGGAGCGAAAGTCCCGGCAATCTCGAATGCTCACCATCACCAGATCGGACATCATGCTCCTGCGACTGCGCCTTCATGTTTGGGCGGCGCGAAAGTTTGATTGCAAGGGTGAGGTGCGACGGAGTGATTATGGAAACGGAAATCGTCTCTGCGAATCCTCCATTCGGAGGTGAGACGGCGGCAATTGAGGGTTCTTTTTAAGGTTTCCTCGCGGACACTACAAAGTAGCGGTGGTGGTGGTGAAGTGGCCTCCCTGTTCTGATGAAGAACACGAGATGGGGCAGCGTTAGCTTCATGGTAGTTATAGTGGTGGTGCTAAGGTCTTCATGCACCAAAAGTGCGGTGCCTGTGGGGTGCGATACGCTCGCGCGTTCTTCACGGTTGCACTTATGCTACGCGACTAGTTGTCGTCCTGAAGCGGTGAAGAGTATAGTCTCGGGGACATGTTTCTTGAACGAGCGAATGCTAACCTATCCAGCAGGCATGTAATCAAACCAAGAACGACCTATCCAAATCTCATAACCGCAAAGGGACGCGTCTGGCGCAATCCGTGACGCCTGGTTTCAACTCGGAGCTTATCTGGTCCTTTGCTGTTCTAGCCGAGCAGGTCCGTTGGCTTGCACCCGCCGCAAAAGTCATCGCAACCGTCTTGGTTCTTCAGCATGAGGACGGTGCATTCAAGTGGATCGGCATCATCAGGGCACTCTTTACGCTGGCAGGTGCACTGATCGTTGGACCGGCTGACGCTGTAACGACATGTTGATCAGTACTCAATTGTCGATGACTTCGGATGGTTCCTCTCTGGGGCGAGGGTGACTTACTATTCATGGCATTCCCACTCATCGTTACCCTCGCCTGGCTCGGGTTCGTCCGGGACCTCGAAGGCACATCCTCCGCACTGGTCATCACAACCCCATTGGTTCTTGGATACGATTTGGATCACGCAACCATCGGCCGGCTCTGCCGCTTCAGGATCACACTCTTCGGAGAGACACTTGCACTGGTCGTCGATGACGGTTGAGCCACTAGGATTCATCAGTCAGCCAATGCTACATTCTGGGAACACGCTGGAATGGAACGTACTATTGGTTGATCTCACACGTCCAAGATCGTGCTGGGTCAGGGTCACCAGGCGCATCTGTTGGGGGATCTTCTGGAGTATCCTCGGGGTCCTCTGGGTCTTCCTCAGGACTATCGGGATCCTCGGGGTCCTCAGGATCGTCTTCAGGGCCATTACAGTCCTCCCAGTCTGGCAGAGACGAGTCTTCGCCTTCCTGGCGCTTTCGGATTGTGCAAGTCTAGGGTTATTGTCAGCAACGAGTGTTGTGTTGACCTGAAAACATCATTGACTACTCACCGGGCCATCGGCATCCAAACCGCCGAGGTCAAGGCGACTGATGCCGTTGAAAAACACTCTGAGGTCTGCATTGGGACCACGAGGGTACGAAAGCTCGATCATGTAGTCTTTGAGCTTCTGGGGCGAGCTTACGTCCACCAAGCCTTGGAATTGTGGCAAGTCGGCGAGGGACAAGAAATATGCGGCCAAACCTGCAACAGCAGCGGCAGCTGGTTCATTGTCAGTATCGTCAGAAGAGTGGTCAAAGTGCAATGTCGATGTGTGACTAACCTTGTGACGTTCCAGAGCTATCCCTGTACTCGGTGCTTGTTGGATCCTCGTTCTTGTGTTTCGTGCATTTGACGGTGTCGCCGGGGGCGTAGATGTGCGGCAGCTTTTTTCCATCGTCATAGTTTGATCCGAGCCACTTCTTGTCACCCTTGCCGTTGACCGCACCGGCGACAATGAGCTCCTTGATCTGGTCGTCTGCATTGATATCGGCCAAGGTCGCGGGGAGACCATCGAGTGATCGCTACAAAGTTCAAGGTCAGTCGTCAGTCGCTTGAAAGCTTCTCAGGATGGTGTGCATACCAGGCCGACGTTGCCAGTTCCTGTCACTGGAGTGACGCCCTTCTCAATGAGCTTGCGGAGCAGATCGCCCAACTTCTGTCGGATCGTATCATATCCATCAGAACCATCAATGCCCTTGAACACGAAGTCGCCGCCATCAGTCTTCCTGGGCCAGTACAGGGCCATGAGAAGGACAGCTCGTTTGCCGTCACCGACGTCATTCAGGATGTGCTTCAGTCCTTGCATCCAATACTCCATTCCGAAGTGGAAGCTGGGCACGCGAACAATGACAGGGTCGATCTTCTTTGCGACTCCATACTTGTGGCCGGCTGCACGAGTCAACATGCACGAACCATGGCCAGGCTTGCCGGCTCCAAACTCGTCGTTCTTTGTTGCATCAGTGATGTCGGGGTTGGTGTGCATCCACGTAGCCCTAAGAGCAATGTTGCTGCCCTCTGTAAATTCCTACTGAGTGTGAGTGGACTGTGTGTTAGGGGCTTTATTGTGCGATCAGACTTACCTTGTGCTCCAGATTCGCACCACTGTCGAGGAAGTACATCGTCACGCCCTCGCCGGCCTTTTTGTGGTACACATAATTGTTCTGATACCATTCAAGCGTTTCCCCCTTGAACTGGCCAATTACCGTCAAGTCGTCTCCGGCATCAGGTTGTCTGTGGATGTCCTCTGTGGTCGGGTCATAACAGTCATCCTTGCAGGGCACGTAGACGAAAGCCACGCCAGGCGTGTCCTTGATCTTCTCGGCTTGCTTGGAAGTGAGCACGACCCGCCAGAAAAGCACGCCCAGACCAGGGACCTCTTCAGCGGAGATACCAGTCGGGGCCACCAGTGTCAACATGGTTGTGTAGATGGCGCCGGTCTCGACGGCATTATTGCCGTCCTTTGGATATACAATATGTTCGACACCGAGCTCACAAGCTGCTCCATCGCCATCTTGTCGTCGCGAGAGGAAACGTCGCCAGGTGCCACGTTTTCGGACCACTCTGCTGGGGACGCTCCGCTTCACAACGCCTCCAGGGAGAAGTTCGGCGTCGCACTCAGGCTCTTCCGGATCTTCTGGATCTTCCGGATCGTTTGGATTGCCCGGAGGAACAGGTTCGACGGGGTCCACGGGGTCGACTGGATCCACGGGGTCAACAGGGTCGACTGGGTCAACAGGGTCAACGGGGTCGACTGGGTCGACGGGATCAACGGGTTCGACGGGATCGAACAGGATCCACGGGGTCGACGGGGTCGACTGGATCAACAGGGTCAACAGGGTCGACGGGATCAACAGGATCCACGGGGGTCGACGGGGGTCGACTGGATCAACA
>WNLN01000399.1:0-24951 GCA_021347865.1 Sarocladiaceae sp. CBMAI 1973
TATCCCCTGTGTGCCTTGTCAGCTGGCGCCACATTCCAACTACTGAGCGGCCTGCACGGGTGTGGTGAGACAAGGCAATGGGCAGAGGGTTCATCAGCCATGTCTCTCCACGTTGCACTGACTGACAGATTCACGATCGGTCCATTTGATCAAGATCCAGGCCCGATCTCTTCGAAGGCTTTCGTGAAGCCCGCAGGGCGTATCCGAGATCTGAGTCAGGCTTCTTGATGGTTTCAATCTCGGATAGATTGAAGCCGAACTGGAGGCGCATTCTCGATCTGTGCTCGAGTCTCCCAGCATCCAGATAGTCCACGGAAATAGAGACAAGGTCTGTCTGCATCTGACAATTGACCTGTCATTCGCCTATGGAGCCTTAGGCATGACGCCGTTCCTGGAGCTGAGTGTTCAGTGCCGGAGTTCGTGGAGTCAAATCAGACGACCCTGGGCGATCCTGGCCAATCCCCTTGATCCTTGCCCTCGACCTTCCCCAGTGACAGCGCACAGACGTGGAGACTGACCGTGGGCCACCGAGTCTGAAGCTTCAACATGGGAATCTCGGCAAAAAGCGCCATGTCTCGCAAAGGCGCTGGCCCGGTATGCCCCTCGTCTGTTTTGCTGAGAACCAGCTGGTCTGAAGGTGAGTAAGGTCAATGAATGGATGGACAGGACGACGCGATATTGATGTAGGGAACGCAAGGAGAAACAAGACACACACACACACATGGGTTGGAATTGAAGTGCGCAATCTCCCAGACCAAGACTTACCTGCCTTAGTTGTGTTCCTCCCTTGCTTCGTGGCACTGTAAGGAAAATCGTACTGTAACTACTAAATTTCCACTTGGCGACACTCACTCGCTCGCTCTTGTCCGAGTCCGTTGATCCGCCCTATCGCTTATCATATCAACCATCAGCTCGCTCTCCACCTTCAATATTGAGACCTCATCCTCCGAACCTCATCTCTCGCCTCCCCTCCCATCTCTCTTGTCGCCAGCGTTCCATTTGTCGCTCTTTTCACTGTGCACCAGCCATCCGATTCTAGCGATCGACCTCTGACGTTACACCACGACACATTCCGACGCCGTCAAAATCGCTCACCAACACGCTCCATGCGACCCTCGATTTGGACCCCTGCTCTTTGAGCGCTTCGACCGCCTCTTTGCTTTTTCCGCATATATACCCAACCGCAGCTCGGTCGAGTCGATCACGTCGCCGACCCTCCACCAGCCAGCTTTTGTTTGCACTTTGCAACACAGCAATTGTAGCCACCGTCGTCATTGCGCAAGGAGCGCTGTCGCATCGCCATGGACGCGAAACGACGGCTGTTCCGCGACTTTGACGACGATGGTAGTGCAACTGAGGATCAGCACCAACCTGCCAAGCGATTGCGAATAGCTCATCTTGTCGACTCCGACCCGACGAGCGATGCCTCTCCTTCGACAGCCAGCCAGGCTTCTCACGGTCGTGCGGCACGTTCTTCGCCTTCGAAGTCAACCGATCGTGACTGTATCTCGTCATTACCCAACGAGCTCATCTCTCGGGTCTTCTCACATCTCTCGGAGTCACAGCTTCTTCGCATCTGCCCAGTGTCGAAACGCTTCAACCATGTCGCCACCGATTCACAGCTTTGGCGCATACACTACTACCGCCGCTTCATCCTCCCCCGAGCCCATCGAATCCCTGGTTTCCGTTCGAGCACTCGGCGGACAGACAACAAGCTACACTACAACTCCTCAAAGTCAATATGGGCAGATGGTGGTTTTGGGCGGAGGGGCGGTTTGTTGAACAAGTCGAACTTCAGCAGCAGTCAAATCGACCTCGCCGACACCGTAGACTGGAAGCGAGAGTACAAGCTGCAGCACAACTGGTCTCAAGGACATTGTGCCGTCAAGGAGGTCCAAGTGCATGATAACAACGGAGACGGTGATTTTGTGGAATCATCGCCATCAACTCGCGCAAGGGCGCCAGAGCCATCAGAAACGCTTCGCACATCCCAGCCACACACGCCATCCAAGACCACCATGCCAGCTTTGGGGACGAGAACCATGGTGAAGGTAGTCGACGGCGTAGCTGTCACTGTCGACTGGACATGGGGCTTGCGTGTGTGGGAATTGCGATCGCGAAAGCTGAAGACACAGATTCGATTAGAGACCGAAGAAGGATTGGATCTTCAGCCTACCGCCCTCGCTGTAGACGAGCAGCTACTGGGCAACGGCTTACTAGACTTGGCCATCGGCTTCGAGGACGGCTCCTTCGGTTTCTGGCGCTTCAATACTCGGACGATAGAGCTGACATTGCTTCTGCGCCATGACAAGCCCGGGAGTGGCAAGCTCATGGCTGTAGCCTATCGCTACCCTTATTTCTTCGCCGCCACCCCCAAGGGGTTCATTACTCTTTACTCGTTAGGCATCAGCCCTGTCGAAGCGCTCGCCACGGCTAATGACGACGATAACATCAGTAATGTGAGTGGCGCGAGCTCGCCAGCCAGTGATACTGGCCACGAATCCGAGTCCGAGGATCCTAGCATGCGGCATTCGCAGCTCTACCAACCACAGGTCCTCACCTCATTGAAGTCCCAACACACACGGCAGCCCTTGGCCTTGTCAATACGTGCATCCGCGTCATCCGTTGTTGCCTCCATTGCATACAGCTTTGACTCATGGGGCGGCTGGTGCATAGGCATCCAAGACTTTGATATCCGCCCCACGCCGGGTGCCAAACCCGACGTCCTGACTTCACGTGTAGCATACACCCTGCCAACCACGACACGTCGGTCGACAACCTCGCCAACTTCACGTCCCAGTCATGCTCTTCTACCGGTGCCTGCTCTTGCCGACCCATCTGATGGTTTCGACGATGGGCCCACGCGCTTGAGTTATAGCCACCCCTACCTCTTAGCGACGTTGCCTGACAATACACTCGCTCTGCATATCTGTACCACGACCGCCGAGACTCTCCAAATATCGGATGCCGTCCGCTTATGGGGCCACACGTCTGGTATTTCGGACGCGGAGATAACGCCTCGAGGCAAGGCCGTCAGTGTCAGCACGCGCGGCGAAGAGCTGCGAGTCTGGGAACTTGAAGGCAGATCCGCCGTTGGCAGGGTTCGCGGCGGCAGTGTGGAGATCAGACCTAGGCAACAGTCACAGCAGATGTTGCTGCAATCGTCGCCACGAACACCACAGAAGCCTAAGAGTGGCGATGACGTGGCGCGGCCAAGTCAAGCAACGCCTGCCGATGAACCTGGTTCTGCCGAAGGTGCAGATGACAAGAGGGACTGGGTCGGGTTCGACGATGAGATGGTCATCGTGTTGAAGAGCACGCCTACAGGAAAGGAGAGCTTGGTGATCTATGACTTTACGTGAAGACGTAGACGACATGGAACAGCCTCCAAGCACCGGACCATCCAGTCCTCGAGAAGACGCACCCTCGCCCTGAAGAGATGAACCCAGACCAAGTTCAAGCCGACTCAGTTTCTCCGGCAAACGACCGTGGAAGGCGCTCGGGTTCTGCCTAGAGGGTAGATACCTTAGGCCGGCAACAAAGAGAGAACTGCCTTAGGCACTGGCATACTTCGTTCTAAGACCAAGCATGCGCTCCCGGAGCAAGGAGCCCTTTGAAGACTTTACTCTAGTTAAGACACTTGACGAAGAAGCCAAATTCTCACCGTCGAGGCGACGGTCCAGAGTTTCTCGGGCTCGAAAGTCGTGCTGACCGAAAAGCTGAGACCAAGACTAGACTAGATCTTGTTACCAGACGAGAAATTACACTACCATAGCAAGCGCCGTTTCATAGCCCATTTCAACTCTCTTCTGCCTAGCTTGAGTGTGAATTTGTTTTTTCGTCGAACCTTCCAATACCGGGATCACGGATAACTGGAAACCCAGCCACTGCACTAATCACCATATTTACTAGGCCTCCAGAAGGGCGGGAGACGCAAAGTAGATCCGGTCTGCAGGGCCACGCAATGCAAGGGCAGGGGTATGTAAGTTCGGGCGAGCGCCTGTCAAGGCTGCAGCTGGCGAACCAACTGGCAAGCTTGCCCAGCTGTGGCGTTTGTCGCTTGAACAGATCCTTGAACTCTGATCTCGGCCGCGATTGAGTTCGCTTAAGATTGTCAATTCGTGATTGAGGCTCGTTGGAAAAGGCGATAATTTAATGTGACAATTGCCGGGGCAGCCTCTCGGTGAACGTACAAGTCGCTTGCACTCTGTCGCAGTCTGGCCATGCTTTGGAGGTGTCTCAATTCAGTATCATGTGCATTCCTCATCTGTCCCTCCTTGAGAGAGCGGCTCTGCAACCACCAGGGCACAACTAACACCGATCAGATGATGCCCTCACCAGATAGGATGCACTTATGCAACGTTGAGCGGTTCATCCCCAGCCCGGTCTCACCTCCGAGTCGCCTCATTTGCCTAGACATCGCCAATCTACACTTCACAACCACAGTCGCATTCGATTTTCCTGCTTTCCCGCCGGCAGCGCAGCGCACCGAGCCGTTCACGCCCACATGTTCTCCCCCTCCTCTGTCTAAGCGCCAGCCCCTCCCCCACCACCACCATCAAGGACAATGCGAGACATTGAGCAGTTCACATGGTCCATGTCCCCACGAGACTACCGCTCCTCGAAGTAACGTAGGGGTGTCATGATAAGGGTTGTACTGCGTCACTGAAGTTATTTGCGACTGATTGGGAAAATCGGAGGCAGACCTGAGATGTCCTACGCAATCATGTCTGTTCAGCTTATGTGAGCGTTTCCCCGGACGAGCCGTGCTGACGGTGCAGGACGGGGAGGAGCAGCGACGATGGTAGCGATGGGGAGAATAGATGGCACCTCATGCACAGCCTCTGAGCCGCGGGATATCGGTGCTGCTAAGTCCGAGGCGTATTTCGATGTTCGAATTGACCGTTTTCTTTGTCTTACTGTGTGAGAAGTACCTCTGGCTTGCGAAAGTGCTTGCTATTGATAGCGTGGTCAATGCCGGAATTCAAAGTCCACAGACCCGCCCGATGGACCCTTGGGTAGGACACTACCACACCGCCTGGCAGCGTTGATGTCATTTCGCGAGGGCATTGCGAGCCATTGTTTGAACGAAAAGCCACGCAAAGCGTCCATTTGAACGGATTGAAACACAAAACTTCGCCTCGATGTCGGCCGTTGCCAATTGAGGGTACAGACTGCTATCTGACAACATCATCCAAGGTAGCTCGTAGAAGGAAGGCAATTGACGACGATGGGCAGAATGGTACCTTCAACTCGGGGTTATCGATATCTGTCCGCACTATACACACCCCACCCCCGCAGCAAAGGCCCCGGCGCGCTCTAGTCCAGATCCGGTAAGGACGCCCTTGATGTTTCGTCGGGTTGGCTTGGAAGGAACACTCTGGAGCAAATGGATCTTGTGACTCATTCTCGCTCTCTTTCCTCCTCAATGGCCGCCTCCGCCACCATTTTGATGCTCTCAGCTTTGATATCGTTCGCTCAATGTAGGCCGCCACACTCTTGCGTGTCTGGCTAGGCTCCCACATGTCACGCGGCCAAGCGCCTGCGCGTCGCGCGCGTCATTTCCCGATCCCCTATCCCGTAGAGTCGCCGTCCCATATTCTAGCGCGAGAGGCCAATTGCCAGTACCTCATTGCACGTCGGAGCACAAGACGGTCAACAACGGCTCCATCCTGTCCGTGAACATCCAATTGCCACCAGGAGCACATTCTCCGAGATTTGTGTTTGCAATTGAGCCCGGAAGATGCCCGTTTGGCATCGTCACGAATCGCGGCGCATGCGAGGCGCAAATGGCATTGCTGCAAGCTTTAGTGGTCAATGGGTCACAATCAAAACGGTGCCGCCTCAGGGCATTTTGACAACTGTACGTACACAAATGCAAGATGCCGCGCAAGTTGCCTCTACCTCACTCTGCATCCACCATGCTAAAGTCCGTGCATGCATCTCCATCGGCCCAAAGACCTGCCTGGACCCTGGAGCGAGCAACTGTAAGTGGACAATTGCCCTTCCTGCCCTGCCAACGCTCTGCGTCCGTGCTGTGGACTGCATACCGTTCGCGATGATTCCGCTCCCGGTGCATTCTTTGACCAAATTCACATGCGCTGGCCACGCATACATGCGCAATTGTTGGGCACCACTTGATAGACGCCAAGAAGTGTAATAACCTGCGTGAGCCCGAGCAAATACTTAGGCCTTGATCTTGCGAGGCGGTCTGTGTCGGAATTGAACTGGAGACATTAAAGATGTCTCCCAGCGAAGGGCCCATTTACACTGCAGCCACCCCCTCCTTTCCCCTCCAAGAATGTCACAGAAGCCCCTCTGCATGTGATTCTGGGTAGCAATTCGAAACACGATGGTCTCATCATCGGCGACCTCTGTACATTGCCTCATTCATCATTGCCCTCGACAATCCCTCAGCAACGTCGGAATCTTTTGTCAATCAACATCACATGTACCGGATCTGGCTATATGAGTGAGACAGGCATTGAAGTGCTGTTTAGCGTCCAAGTTCTTGATGCTTGATTGTTGCCGCTGTTCGAACCCGAACCCCGCGCTCAATCGCCATGGCGTGTCGATGCCCATCAAACCGCGTCAATACTTTACGCGCTGGTGCGGGCTCGCTCACCATGGTCGGACCCCATCTTGAAGTAGCCATCCCACTAAATTGACTGGAGGCCCATCACTGATAACAAAAGCGGAAGTGGGAGGATCAATGGCTGCATCCCAAGCATGTGCCTTTCCACAGTCAGCCGGAGAGGCGTGAAGGCAGCAACCACTCAAGCGCACCGATTGACGCCTCCCCGCCCTCCGTGCCTAACACTTCGAGCGTCATCCAGAAGGAAGCAGCATTGGTACAGTACCGTACTTGAGTCTGTCACTATTATAAAGTACCTTCGTGCAGGGTAAGGCGTCGACCTAGCACAAACACAAGGTTGCACCTGAGCCACAGCGTGGTCCAACTGACTGTTGCTTATTATGGACAAAAGCTGCGCCAATCGAAGTGGCTGAAGAGTGTGTGCCTGATGACCGCCGCATCATGGCCGACGGCACCTGACAAAGAAGGAAGCAAGTGTCACAAGGGAGGGGTGTCCTTAGGGCTCCCGTTGCTTCCTTGGTTTGATGACACGCACTGGCCTTCGCGGCAGGCCAGCACAACAGTGCACGCCATGGAGGCTTCGGTAATACACCGTTATAAGCTAAAGGACAGCAGGCTTGAAGCCTGTCGTTTTCGCATTGATGGCACAGACGGCTGAAATGAGAATTATGCGCACAATAGACGCCTTTTGTTTGGGAATTGCTCACTCTGGAACGTCGACGAAAGCATTCTGGACAAAGTGAGACGTTATCGAGAAGGTACGTTTGCTTGGTTCTGAGCAAACGCTCGTAAAGACCATGCCAGATTGGCCGCTTCGTGTCCCACCTTTGAGGTTCGTTGGGCTGCAACCCACGTAGAAATAGGCATCTGGGCCCTGGACAGGTAGAGGATCACTAGATGCACACCCCACCATTTGGAATCACTGGCAGGCCTCCGCCCTTTCCTTCGCTACATCTTCGCCAGTCCTTCTTCGCTTCAGGTAGGTAGATACCGCTCTCTGCGCGAACCCCTCATCCGATGAGCGATTATCTGTGGTCTGTCTGATTCATTCGGTGACTATCGTTAGTATTTCGAATTAGAATGATACAATGTTCGAGTTCTCAATTGCCTCTCGCGTCTTTGACACTTGTGGCGTGGTCTTAGACCTTGCTTTTTCTTGGTGCTGCTTCCCTGCTCTGACTTTGATACCGAAAACATGGCAAGAAGTCGTGCTGTATCACCTGCCTGTGTCTCTTCTCTGTCGCAAATAGCGAGCAAAGTCGCTTTCTGAGCAGTCACCATCATGTCTGCCGCGCAATGAGACACACGTAAGGTAGCTCAGCACACACCTCGGCTGCCACCACCCGCATCCATCGTACTGCACAACGCGCACCGAAGGTCATCTGCGCCTCTATCCTTATCAGTTCTGTTGCTTGTGTGGCCTTTAGACAGTCGAGTTTCCCCTTTGACTAGATTCAGCTCACTGAGAGCGCCTGGAATCGATTGAGCCGCCTCCTTGAACCTCCGTCTGCTGCCAATTCCCTTTCAATCCCGTTTCTGGTTCGCACAAACAGTGCATTGAATCAAGATCGTCTAGCACCAGGATTGTTCCCCTTGAGCCAAAGAAACGAAAGCTGCAGACTGAGCCAAACGGAGCACTGCTTGCTTTGCAATTTTCGGTTGTGATTAGGCGGATTAGCATCCGGTTTCCTGGTGCCTGCAGCAAGACTCACACGGCCAGCTCACCGTCTCCGCCTGGGCACCTATTCTGGGTCGACAAGCCTGGCGCACAACGCGGAAACCCCACTGGCTTGTGGTCACCGACTCTAAAATGTCAACAGTTGTCTAGCCCCAAGATCAGCATTGGAAAGACTCAGAGTCATTGTCGCATGGCCCGGTTCTCACGCCTAACCATTTTCCAAACATCAAGGCGCAAAACGAAACTTTCAGAAGCGAATTGACGACGGTCTGCGCCTGGTCGTAAGGCTAAGCAAAACCATCATCTCTAGTCATCTGTCGCATACCTTGAGTGCGCGCCGGGCGCAAGCTTGCTTCACGATACGATTATACTTCACAACCCTACGAACTGTATTCGGGACCTGCATCCCTGACCCAGGCTTTAAACAATTGTGAATTGTGAGACCTCTGTGTTTCCTACCTTTCTTTCTTTCTCTTCTTTATTCTCCTCCCCACGATTGACCGCCATCAACAGAAGTTGTGCCATTGCCGCCCGTACACAATCACGTCCAAATTGACGCACACAATACACTCATCGATACTCACGACTTCTTGTGTTTCTGATTGTGCTAGAAGCACGCATGTCGAGTTAGGTGGTGTCTGCCTAGTAGGTGTCCATCAGTGACAACGTATGTCAGGCCCGAAGTGGGATTTTTGCGACCGCCAAAGCCGAATTGTCGACGACCAGCACATTTCGCATTTTGGACGCACGCCCCTCCCCCTGCAAGAGGTCGCTGCCACGCCACGCTAGGCCAGGTTGTCGCCAGTCGACCCTCGCATCACGCCCACCCCCCCTTTCAGCCTGCGAGGGTGCAAGGCAACACCCGCCAATCTGTTGGCTATTGTCACGTCTCAGCAAAGGACAATAAGAGAGCAACGCCGCTAGAATCAGCACAGAGCAAACAGCGATTCACTGCTCCCTTTCATCTCTGCTGCTATGCTCTGAGTGAATCGATATTTCTCGCTCCTTCATACTCTTCGCCGCCGGAAACCATCTCGCCAATTTCTATCAAGTTCCCACACATTCCACGTTCAAACGCTCTTATCTCCGAACAGTCACCAATACGCCCTTCATTGGCACCCATTCAAAGGCATTCAGTACGGAACGTCTTTAACGCCGCCAGTACGCTACGAGTACGTGCCTTAGGACGGGCATCGGCAGCAGCGGAATATTTGGTCCTGTAAATCCGAGCTTGGAGGCCTAGGACAACCCCCGCTACCTATTGCCCTACTTGGTTGTGTCGTGCGCGGCTCTCCACGGCCTTCGCCACCCGCATCGACGTGTCAGTCACACACATCGTCGACTCATCACCAAGTGTTGGCTGACAAACCGTAGGCAATGCCTCCGACACTGCCTTCCATTACTTTCGAAAGTCCGCGCCAGGGCTCTACTTCTCAATTCTCGGTTTTTGATCAAGTCAATTCCAACTCTCATCTCAATTCATTTCCCACAATGTCCCATCAACCTCATCAACAAGACCCAATGCTTTCAATGAACAGCTACACCACTCAATTGCCACGAGCAGCGAACGGCGCAATGGCACCGCCGGAAAAGCCAAGAGAGGCACACAAACTCGACATCAGCACGCTCATGTCACCGCCTGACACTGTCCTCGATAATTTCTCCAATTCGGTGGATCAGGTCAATTACACAACTCTGAAGCCTCTCACGAACAATGGCGCAGATTCGGGAAGTAAAGGGGACGAGACGCAGCCTCTGATGTCTCCCCCGATCTCGCCATACCATGAAGCCATTGTGCCTGCCGATCAACACCAACCCACATCGCTTACGCCAACTCGCCATGCTGTCAATGATCCCGTTCTTTATCCTCAAGAGGACAACAGCAACGCCTCCAACCAGACCCAAGCGCCCTTGTTCGCATCCACTGATCTTGAGCATCATCATCTTGTCGATCAACACATCCGGAACAGGTCCCCTGACGTCTTCTCCAGCGGCGTGACGCCTCCTGAACGTGAGCATTACGACCTGGTCTTGAACTTCCGTTCCCAAGTTATGAAACTCTTCAACGCGGACAGAAAGGCATGGTTGCGTCGTGAGAAGGGCTTTCTCAAGTCGGCTGATGCTGCGCGGCGGCCTAAAGCCTTGCAGAAGATCCTTCCAGCCAAACCTACGACCGTCAAATCTGCGAACAAAGGTCACCGCGTTGACCGTGTCTCGAAGCCCAACCCTCCGCGGGTCAATCGCACGGTGAACGGTCAGAATGTCAGCGGTGGTGCTGCACCGTCCAGGCGTACCAGCGCGACACCTGATGCCTCGCGTCGCATGCCCAATCGTGAGGACAAGGACTTTGAATCGCTTCCCGACTTCAGCCCCGACCCGTACCAAACGCTTCCCAACAAACCAAATAGTCTGAAGGTCGAATGGAAGGGATCTCCTATGGATCTCTCGAAGGATCCACAAGCAGGTCTTCTGCATCCTGATGAGCTTCTCTTGGCCGGTCACTTGCGTCTGGATATTCCAACATATCTGACAAGCAAGCGTCGCATGTTCATCCGTCGTCTGCAATGCATTGGCCACAAAGACTTCCGCAAGACAGACGCTCAACAGGCGTGCAAGATCGACGTGAACAAGGCATCCAAATTATGGACCGCTTTTGACCGTGTTGGTTGGCTCGACTCCAAACACATGGAGAAACATCTTCATCGACTCAGTGAAACTTACTGAGCCGGAGTTCGCATCCTGAATCACAACTTTGCACTTCACGACTTTTACGAATGAGATCACGAAAGATTGAGCAAACCATCATGCATCAGCACTGAATTCCATTCTTCGGATCGCTCTCAACCGCAGTATGAACACTCCGAGCAGAGCATACCACTATCATTTTTTGGGGGAGGAGGACAACAGCAGATGAACAAACGACAGCATTGTCACGATGATACCCGGAGCGCAGCAGATATAGCTTGCGTCGATGACACTCCACTCAGCGTTTTCTTTTCAAGTCTTCTCTTGGCTACTTGTCAGAACAACTTTCTTCGGTCGGTCGCATGGGCGGTGTTTTCCATATTCCTTTTCGGGCCACTACTTCAGTGGCACTCACGCAACTCTCTTACAATCGTCGGTACCGTGTCGGAAATACCCTTGGGATAGGACTGATTTTTCAACATCCTTTACTCCTTTTTCTTTTTCTTTTTCTTTTTCTCTTCCTTCTGCTTCTTCTTCGTAATGCTCGCAGGATATGCAGTTTTGGTCGACGCAAATCCACAACCCATCTTTTCCTCTTCATTTAGACGGAAGGTGGACTAGGACTTGGGTCTGTGGATCGTTGGTGGATTAAGTTCTGGGAAATGTCTGGACATGGCTTTGTCGAGTAGTCTCCGGAGGTTGCATCACGGCCCAACCCGATGATGAGCACACGATGCTAGGGAGGAGGCGCAGACTCGTGGACTGGAAACAGTAACGATATCATTACACTGGTATTATTCTAGAGTTCCCGCCCTCTTGGATGCAGAATACATGTCAGTGCACGAGCTCTCTTGAACGTCAAATTCTGAATGTGAAAAATGTGCGATCGGAGGCACAGCACAGGTGGCTGAAAAACCGTGCGTGCTGCCAATCTTCCGAGCATCGTCGTAGCTGCAGGTCCCTAAATGCAATCCCTGCCGGGGGTAAAGGTAATAAAAATGACGAGCACCAGGGGCGGAAACAAGCTTGGTGATCTTCCCGAGCCTCGATCAGCCCTACAAGAGGGGCACCGATCGAAGCCAGGGGTTGTGAGTGGCCCGGTACGGGGAAGCATGGGGGAGGGTGAGCGGGGAGGGTGTTCGGTGAAGCCACAGAAGCGGGATGGACAAGTTCCAGTGTGGCTTGACCGGGGTGGGGATAGATTGCGATTGGTGATTATTGTGACGTCTACGTCAAATGTAATGCTTCGACGTGTTAATTGATGAGTATTTGACAATGTTTGGATCAAGGAGATGTAGAAGCGTTTGGTGGTGCGAACAGGGCTCTCTGTGAGATTGGTAAGTACCGTTGTGCGGAGTTGTCCGAGTGGATGGGATCTCTACAGTACAGCACCTGGGCACATATGCCAAGTGGTCGACGCCAATCAACAAGAGGATAGTGCAAGCATTTCGATTGGGTTTAGAATATGATGTTTATTCGAGTTTTATTGCTCAATTCCAAAAGATGGGGATGATTCACGGCAAAGTAGGAGTGTGCCGTATTGTACTGAATTAAGATTTCGTGTTACTACATAGCACTGATCAACCGTGCACCTCCTAATCTAGTAACCAGCAGCAATAGTGTACCCGCCATCAACCGCGAAAGTCTGGCCTTGGAGATACTGGTTCGTGACCGCGAAGAGGATAGCCTGGGCCATGTCCTCGTCCCTACCAGCCCTGCCAGCAGGGACCTTCTCCTTATACTTCTCAGCGGGGATGAAGCTTTTTTGCGACTCGTCGCTGCCGTCCGTAGTCATCTCGCTGGGGAAAACACCAGGGGCGATGCCGTTGACGCGGATCTTCAGTCCGCCGTTGTTGACCAGCTCATTGGAGAGCATGCGTGTAAGGTGGACTGCTGCGGCCTTGCTGGCATTGTAGCTGAAGTGATGTTGGGCACTCTTGATGAGTCCTGAGATGGAGGAGATGAAGACAATGGTGGAAGACCACTTGGATTCGCGCTCCGAGCTGGCTTGAAGGAGGGGGAGGAAAGCGGTGGCCATGAAGTACTGCGCCGTGACGTTGGTGTTGTATGTCTGATTCCAGTCATCGTTGGTCACCTTATCATTATCAAACAGGTTGGCCTTGACCTCATTTGCATCGCCCTTGCTCTCAGTAGTAAGCGACGCGGAGGACACACCGGCATTGTTGATCAGGACATCAAGGGCCTTCTCGCGTGAGGAGATCTCGTCGTAGAGAGATTTGACACCGTCTTTGGTCGATACATCGGCAGGAATCGCAATGATGGAACCGGCAATGTCCTTGCCGTAGGTCTCAACAACAGTATCGAGCTTCTCCTTGGTGCGACCTGTGATGTAGACCTTTGCGCCGTTGGTAGCAAGGGTCTGTGTGGCCATGAGACCGAGACCAGAACCGCCGCCTGTAATTCCATTAGCTTGTAGCTCCTCACCTTGCACCCAATTTGCGTTGACATACCAGTCACGAGGGCAACCTTGCCAGTAAGGTCAAACAGGCTTTCGCGCGTGAACGCAGCGTTACCCTTGCCTTGTCCAGGCATTTTGAAAGATTTGGATGTGTGGAATGCTCGGATTGAGAAGTTCTGTTGGGGTGCTGTAGAGGTCCTGGAGTAGGAGCTCTGAGTGTGGAAAGCTGGTGTTGGAAGCTTGACGATAGCTGCTCTGCTTGGGGCTGATGGTGCAATAGATCTGTTAATCTGATGGAAAGCAGATGTAAGTCTCTTGGAAAGCATGGTTTGAGAGAAGAAGGAAGAAGAGAGGAGAAAGGGCAAAAATTGAGCAAGAGCGTATGTAGCAATAATAATACAATTGGAGAAATCACGTCAGGACACGTCGAAACAGAACGAAGTCGGGGGATTGACAGCCGGGCTGCAGCTGTTGCTGCAGCTTCCCAACAGCTGTCCATGACATATCCTCGTCATGGCAGCCACATCGATCGGAGCAAAGGGGTGCATCGAGATTGAAAGGAAGCAAACTGCTTCGTCACGACACTCTCCGGGATTGTGCTTCTGTGTATGACGAAATGAATGGAGGAGAGGAGGGACAGCAATGGAGTGAGACGAGTGTGGGTGGGGGTTCTTCCATGGTGACGGAGAGATTGGTCCGGAGGTGATGGCCTGGGGTGTGAGACCCTGAGATGGCCATAATGGGACTAGATGTCGTAAAGAGCGTTGTGACTATTTACAAAGGCTAAATCATTGCTTACAATTGGGGTTCCTATCAAGCATGGAGTTCTGCTATTAGCAAGAAGCCTCCCATCGTTCATAACGCCTTGCCATGTGGGGGTGAACAGCTTAAGACACAACGGACCATCGTCATTGGATTTATCATCATTACCATCCCATTGACAAGCTGCATTGTCGGATCTGAGTCTCGCAGCTGTCTCGACGAAGGAGAATACATGGCACCTTAGTCAATGGCTTGGATACCGTCTCCCTTTCATGACACTGCGCACTTCTAGCTTCCACCGGGTGTGTACATCAAGAACATTTAAATCATGTCACTTATTGACAAACTCATAACTTACACCATCTACTGGTATCTACAATTCCCAACCCATCCAAGCTTGCCTCTATCGCACGTCAATATGCTGAACAGCGGTCTGCCACTTCTTCTCATCCCCTCTGTGACACGTTGTTAGCATACCATTCCTCTCCGTGTGGTGCTCATTTCGGGCAGAGAACTTACTTGTCAAAGTTGAGTAGCTTGGCCAGCACTGGCACGAGCTGCGCCCTAAGTTTTGGGTCCTTCTGTTCTAAGAATTGGAGCAGAATGGTCTTGATGTACACCGTGTCGGTAGACCCGCCGCCTCCAGTCTGCGACCCGTTCGCACCGCTTCGAGATGACTCCATCGAGGTCCGCGTCGACTGTGCTGGGGCAGACAGGCGTCCTTGTGCATTCTTCAGCTCTTTGGACAGCTTCTCGTAGCGTTGACGCGCTTCTTCCAGCATTCTCCGTAGCTCGGCTCGTTGTCTTTCGGTTTCACGTACTTGGCCTTCGCTAGCGTCGAGGGCAGACCGCAGTTGTGCTGTTGCCGTTCGCATCTCAGCAGCCTCGGTCTCTGCTTTCTCCTCGACTGCTTCGAGCTCCTCGCGTCTGCGCTTCCATTCCTTCTGACGCTCCTCAAGCTCGTCGCGCTCATGCGACAAGGTTTTGACCTCGCGTTCCAGATCGCGTATCTTGCCCTTGAGCTCTTCGGTTTCGCGAGTCTTACGTCTCGCAAGCGTGCTCGACTCGTCTTCCATCCTGTCACGCTCCTCGATGGCAGCCTCCATACGACTCCGCATCTCTCGGACTTTGCCGTCAGCGCGCTCGTCCACATCCGCGAGGAGGCGGCGCATTGTTTCGCCCTCGCGGGTTCGCTCCTGAAGCAGCCGTTGCACATCTGCAAGCTCCTCCTCAAGTGATTCGGCTTGCGTCTTCGACTCCTTGAGTTGTAGCGACATCTCTGCTGACTGATCGCGCATGCTAGCAAGCAGACCTTGAGCATTGCTGTATTGCTGAGTCTTGAACTCAATTTCTTCCTGGGAGGCAGTCTTTTCGCGCCTCAGCTTGGCCATCTGCTCCTCAAGCTCCTTGACCTTAGGTCGCAGCTTGTCAGCCTCCTCCTGTACCTTCTGCAGATCACGCTCTGCCTTTTCAGCCTTGGCACTGAACTCGATCTTCTCAGCTTCTGACCGTCTGAGATCTCGTCCCGAGGTGCGTTGCGAGTCCTCAAGCTTGCGCTTAGCTCCCGTCTCGGCAGAGAGCTTGGATTGCAGCTCCTGAATTTGTCCGTCTCGGTCTGCAGCAAGTTGCTGCGCCTTACCCAAGTCCTTCTTGAGCTCCTTCTCCTTCTTCTCCATCTCTTTGAGCTCCTTTGTCTTGATGTTGAGTTCCTCTTGCGTAGACTTAAGCGTCTCGGCATCCTTCCGCAGACTCTTGAGTTCTGGCTGTGCCTTCTGCAACACCTCGCGAAGATCAGTGAGATCCTTGAAGCGTGTCTGTGCGAGTTGCTGTGCCGCACCGAGATCAGTCTGCAAGGTAGACGTCTTGGACTTGAGGTCATTGTACTCTTTTTTCAAGCCGTCCATCTCAGATTGCAACTTGGTGCTGGCTTTGGCATCCGCTGCAGAAGAGTTCATCTTCGACTCTAGCTCGACGATCTGAGCCTTTAAGTCGGCCTTCTCAACCTCAAGAGCCTTGATCTTCTCTTTCGCCTCAACATGGTCCTGACCAATTGTGACCAAGTTGTCTTGTAGAGACTCAATCTCCTCGCGCAGGTCGTCTTCGGTCTTTTTGCGCTTTTCTAACTTCTCGATCTGGGCATCCTTCTCCGTGACCTCCTCTTTCAGCTTAGCGATCTCGGCTTCAAGTGCTCGAGCTGTGTCTTCTGATACCGTCGATACTGGAGCAGGTTCGGGGGTCTCGACTTCGGCATCCTCGGTCGCTGCGGCTGCTGTTGCACCGCCCGCCACACCGGTTCCGGCACCACCCTTACCCTTCTTTTTCTTATTCTTCTTCTTTGCTGCGCCCGTAGCAGTCGCTGGTTGTTGCGCAGTGGCTGGAGCAGGTGTAGGTGCAGGGGTAGAAGCAGGCTTGGGTGCCGGCTGAGCCTCGAGTTTCTTAGTAAGTTCCTCGATCTTGTTCTGGCTTTGCGACTTTTCTTCTTTGAGCACACCAATCTGGTTGTTCAAGTCATCGATGAGCTTCCTCGAAACAGTCTTAGCCTGATTGGTTTTGGCAATTTCCGCATCAAGCTCGCTGACGCGCTTATCGGACTTGGTGACTGACTCCTCAAGCTCTTTAACCTTCGCTACGTGTTCGATCTCTTCTTTTCGCAGCTTCTCCTCAAGCTGCTTGAGTTGTGCTTCAGACTTCTCCAGATGCTCCGTCAATGATGTGATCTCTCCGTTTCGTGCATCGATCTGGGAGCGCAGTGATCCCTCCGACGTAGAGGCCTCTCTTGATTCGCTGAGCTCACGGGTAGTCTTCTCCAGGTTTTCCAGAAGACCGGCACTGTTCTCCTTGGCCACTTTGAGCTCTTGCTGAAGTTCTGTTATTTCCGTCTTGAGTTTCTCGATTTGTTCAGACTTCGAAGCAGCATCGGCCTGGAGCTGCGGGATCTCGTCGTCATAGGAGAAGAAGTCCTCTGCTTGTGGTTGAGTAATATCTTCGGACTGCTTGGCCTTGTGTCGAGGCGAGAACATACCGATGACTGACGACACAGGGGACTTCGACTTTTCGGGCGCATTGTCAGACTTGTTCTCGGTATCTTCGGTAGCTGGCTTCGGTGTCTCCACCTCGTGTTCCAACGGCTTGCCACTCTTGAGAGCACCCAAGTCCTTCTCGGCTTTTTCTAGTTTGTTGGTTGTCTCAACGTGTTTCTTCTTTAGCTCATCATGTTCGGCGGAGACTCTTTTCAGCTCGTCCATAACCATGTCGCCTTTCAGGTTGAGCTGGCTGAGATACTCGATCAAGGCGTTCGGGTCTCCGATTGAGGTCAACGGCGTATTCTCTCGTAGGGCTTTTTCGAAGGGCTCGATGGCTGTGGCTCGGCGGTGCGCAACGCGATAGGATCTCAGGAGTTCTGCGCGCCTTAGTTTTCAATCATACTACGGTATCGATGGGAACATACCAGGGTACGTGGCTTCGAGCTTCTCGAGCTTGCGTAGCTTCTGCCGAATCTCCGGCGTGAGGTCTGATGCGCCGGGTCCCGAGCCGGTCCCTGATTTGGATGAAGGCACTCCAGAGTCGTCGGCAACTTGTGCAGCTGCATTGTCATCGACTTTTTCGTGGGTCTCTTGGCTGGTCGACATGCTGAGAGGGTCATCCGTAGTGCCCTGTAGTTGCCTCTTGACTTCTGTGTCGTCCGGCTTCGGAGTTCCAGCACGACTCGGATCGTCGCTGTCGTCAATCACGAACGCCGCCTCGAAAACAGCAGGGTCGGGATTTGCTGGGGCATCGGCAAGATCTGCGTTTGCAGCAGCCTTGCCTCCCGTGCGCTTTCCGGCCGCTGTGCCATTCTTGCGCGAACCCGACGACGTGCGCGAAGGCGTCGCGCTACTGTTGAGGTTGGCTTTGGCTTGTTCTTCGGCGATGCTCCGGTCGATAGCACCGCGAAGTCTCTGTCGATGGTCAATGCAAGGACATAGGCGAATCGTGGAGTTTGGCTTTACCTGGAACATGATGTCGCCTTTGTCTACCCAGGCTTAGGGGATACAAACAGCACAAAGCATGGAGGCAGGAAATTTGGGGAGGTTGCGAACCTCGAAGGGAGGAAAGTATACGGCGGCCGGGTTGTCAACGCTATGCAAATCCCATAAACATCACTGAGCAGCCCGAGACAAGAAAATGATGCCGAGGCGAAGACCTCAAAGTCGCTGGAAACCCTTCTTGACCCCGAACCGATGCAGCCACAGACACGTGGCGTCGCTGTGGCTCAATCACCTCAGGGGCGCTATCGTTCGCTGCGAGAAGCTCGTGCCCCACCAGAGCTGTTTGTGACCGATCCCGTCATCGTGAAAGCGGGAGCCTGGGTCTTGAGGTCACGTCACGTCTTGACTGTGTCGCTGTCACCTTTTTCCCCATCCACCGCATCCCTGCGCATGATTAAGGGACGCACTCCCCCGAACCGTTAACATCAGGCACTTGTGGAAGGTGAGGATCCGTCGAAGAAGCGAACACTTGTGCTTCCAGAGCCGTGTTCAAATTTCACAAGCCGTTGAACTTGTTGCGATGGTTTCGTGGCTCCCATGGCGGGTAAGTGGCCAACAGTCTTCCCGTACTGCTGAAACGCATTCTAACGATCACAGGGTGATACCTCGTCGACCGCCTCCTTCGAGAAGACACTCTCGACACTCTCTGTGAAGATCACCGATTCTCAAGCACGACTAGAAAAGGCGCGGGCGAGCTCACGTCGAGTCAAAGTCCTCGTAACGCTATACCTCGGCTTCGCCTACCTGGTATACTCCATAGTCGTTTTCCTGGTGATCGGTGCCAATGAGCTCGGTCAGTTGGAGTGGGCAGGCGTAATAACAGGGCCGATCTTGTATGATCCTCCGCACCAAGTACGCGCAGGGAATGTAGCACTAACGATGCCGCAGAGTTTTCGGTATCCGCAAGACTCTTTCCGCCATCTTCAATTACCGTATCGAGACTTTGTCTACACGCCTTAATGAACAGCAGAAGGAACGCGCGAAAACTATACAAAAGCTCAAGGATGCCACCAAGTACGACTCGACATTGGAACTAATCGAAAAGTACGGGGGGGCGGATGGCAAATCAAAGACCAAAGGTCATGAGGACGAGGACAGAGCAGGGACTGGTGGCGATAAAGCGAAGAAGCAGAGGAACAGTAACGTTGGGCCTATGCCTGGACGAACCACTATGCCTCCGCCTCCGACTGCTAACATTCAGCGGCACGATCCATCCACACCAGGTTCTCCTCTTCAGCAATCACCACGAGCCTTAGGTCACGACCCCATGGAACCTACCGCTGAATTTGCTCCTAATGCGGGGGCGCCATCTTCGGAGCGGCGGATGCAATCAGACCACATTCAAGACAGAGGGTTCAATCCAGCGCCTGCGACATACGAATCCGGACACTGGTACGACCGTATCTTCGACGTCCTTCTCGGCGAAGATGAGACTGCACCGAAGAACCGCATCGCTCTGATTTGCCAGTCTTGTCGTACTGTCAATGGTCAAGCTCCGCCAGGCACGAGATCTCTTGCCGAACTTGGTCTTTGGCGATGCATGTCCTGCGGAGCGTCCAATGGGGTTGAGGAAGAGGACGCTGGAAAGCGCATTGTGCGCGAGGTGCTAGGCAATGCCCGTGAAGGTGCCGAGACTATCAACCCAGCGCCCGAGGAGGTGTCCGATGACGACCAAGCAGAAGTAGAAATGCAGCTCATTGGCGAAGAGGCCGGCGACGGGCCTGCAGCATCTGTACGGAAAAGGCGGGCCAAGAGCAAGAGATAAGGCATTTGATGAAGGGAATCTACTTAATGCGCTCGACCTAGACACAGTAGATTCAATCTCACACGCACACCAATGGCCAAATGGCCAAAGTCGCGGATCAAGGATTCTCCGTTTGAAACGTCAGCCTCAATGTGGTAGCAAACCTTCCGATCTGTAGCGTGGCATTCGACGTGTCTGGCAAGCCCTCCTTTATTAACACCTCCATCACATGCTTTCCGTTCATATCCGATCGTCCTCCATGTTTTCCTTTGTTTTGAGTATTTACATTTGCAATGTTCACTATTGATTTTCGCCTTTACACCCGAGTTCTGGTCCAACATACGATCTGACGACATAACGACCCATATTTACCGATCCCTAGCACGAACTTGGCCCTTCATTGCTCTGGGGAAACGATCCACCTCCACCATTATCCCAGTACCGATCTCCACTTGTGCTCGTCCCGCGCTTTCTCTCGCGACACCATCATACGTTGAACATCAGCCCGCAACTGCTACATCACCATTCGCAAGCTGTAGTCTGCCGGCATGGCGGTCGTCACAAACGGCGAGCGAGCTCGCAGGTTCAGTGTCAGTGGCGACCGCCTCGCGATCCTGCCTGACACTGTCCTGGTGAGCATCTTCGAGGCTGTGGCCGACATATCGAAACGCGACATCTGCAGTGTCTCCCGCCTGAACCGTCGCTACCACGTTCTGGCCGATGCTGTGCTCTACAAGACAGTCCACTTCCTCACGCCTGAGCTTCACCTCATTTTTAGCGAGTCTCTTACCCGTCGGCCGCGGCGCGGTTCTGCGATCCATGAGATCAAGCTGGCCTACCCCGCCTCTCAGCTGTCCGCTGTGGTGTCCAAGCTGCCTGTTCATGGAGCTCGGGACTTTTATGACAAGCCTCTCCCCTTCGACAGCTTGTCTCGAACGATTTCGACCATGTCGAACCTGGAGTCCCTGGACATTGCGGTTCCGGAGCCTTTGCTACATGGCATCGGCCAACTATTCAACGGGCCATTCGACCTCGCTTGCCTCAAATCGTGTACTCTGTTCTACCAATGCGAGGACGATCAATACTGGGATCTGCAAGAGAACATACATATCTTCGCTCATCCTACCCTGGAGACCCTGGTCATTCGAAAGGCCCGGCTGGGCGACAAGCCATTTGACCTACCTGATCAACCTGAGGAGACTGCTCTAAAGCGATTGCATCTCGTCGACTGCGATATTAGTGATGACGGTCTGTACGACCTGATGCATTTTCCAGAAGCTCTCGCCGAATTCGTTATGACGCAGTCAGCCGACCCGGAACCCGATCTTGAAGAAACATCAGACAGTATCAGAGACTACATTATCGCTATAGAGCCACAGTGTCGATCATTGGAAACCATTACGATTGATCACCCATTGTTGCAAGATCGAACCGCGCTCTCGATGCGGAAGTTCGATAAGCTTAGGACGCTGCGCCTGAACTGGGATCACCAGCTCTTCGGCAAGTCCTCGAAGAAGCCACGCCTTACTTCAGTCGGCATGCCTCCTGAGCTTGAAACACTGGAGTTCTTCAACCAATTGGGCACGGACGAAGCAGTCACCGACCTCTTCGTCTCGATGGTGCAGAATCTCGAGGTTATGGCGCGAAAGCTCACCCACTTGATTGTGATGGAGAACGAGGAAGACGAAAAGCCGATGCCTCCAGAATTAGAAGAGGCTTGCAAGTCACAAAAACAATTAAAGTTGGATATAATTGGGAGAATGGATACTGTGGAATGCGGCAGCATTCATGCTGATGATGAAGACTTGGACCCTTTACAGCGGGCCGACGAACACATGAGCGAAGGCATTTAGAAAGGGCTTCTTGCATCTTCCAGGTGGCACAAAGGGGATAGACACATAAATTCAGTCGTGATAGACGATATCATGGGTAGAGAATGATGGGCAAACAACCAGAGGGACTGATATCAAAGATAGCGCTTTTGAGATAGACGAATTCGACATCTTCCTTACCGAGAAGCTACCTAACCTGAAGCCACGAGAGCTGAGGCCAAGTCTCTCGACTCATCGATCTGTACACAAATAGTTGGGCTTGCTAAATGGTCGCAGCGAACACGTATGTGGGCGCTTGGCAATCACGCAGAAAACCAAATCTCCGGTTGCATATCAGGTCCTGAGAGACTGCTACTGGGGGAGTATATCAATCGTCGAGGTACTTCGACCTAAACCCAGTATGATAGCATGGCTTGTCTTCATGGTCTACGGAGTACGTTGGCGGCAATTTGGCAAATCAATGTGCTCAAGATTCGCGCCCAGTTACCGGAGATCTTGGGATATGATGGCCGGAGAAGTAGAGGCCAGCCACAAGCTAAGACAAGGTGAAACCTGCACGCCAATGTAGGGAGGGGCGTGTTCTGCTTCTACAATACAGGTGTGCGTGGGCCGACTTTGCCTCCGAAGCCCTTGTCTTTCTACTTGAGCGCGAGGCAGGGATCTCACCGCTGATGCTTGTCATGGCTACCTCAGGCATCGGCCTCTTGACCAACGTAAAGATGTGTTGCGTATGATTAAGGATGCAATGCATGACCCTGGAACGCGGTTAGCCGAGCGGAGGAGTCGCATATGTCCCAACTTGTCATCATTTTTAGTCATGCGATCGCCATTCGTCGAGCTCGGCTATCTGATTAAGACAACAACTTCTCATACTTGCGTAGATAGCAAAAATAGCCTGCAGCTTCAGCTTCGAAGGCGCAAAAGCTCGTATCGTAGGTGCAAGATGCCATCATCTTTCACATTACCTTGACCTTATCTCGTCTCCATAGTGTGCCAAGCGCAACCATAATCGCAATTCTCCATTCGATTCGAACTGGAGGGCCGTGCCGAGCCAGCCGCCTGCCCAAATTAGCCCTGACTATTGAGATGTACAGATGATCCTCAGCCATGGCGACGAGTAAAGGAACCGGTCAGTCGGGGCTGACGCAGATCTCAGGGCCGGGAGCTGGTGGCTTCAGCGCATGACCCCGGAGAAAGTGTCGCGGTGGAGTATGGCCATGTATTGCATACCTAGTGGTCTCAGCTGGAGAGCCAAGCCGAAGCTCAGCGCATTTTCTACGCGCGGAAGGCGGTTGGGAGGCTGTGATGCAGGACATCCGCGACGAATCTCGGAATTCGAACGTGGAGTATCCATGATTTTCCTTGGCAAACCAATAGCTGATTCACTTCTCTGATATCCGAAGCGCCTAAATGACCCTCAATAGTGTGAGCCATTGAATATATGTGCTCGCGGATCCCAAAGCTTAGGCGAACTTCGGCATCCAGGACAACGCAGGCCCAGGTATCCCAAGTCAATCATAGCCAACTGACATGGCATCATAGTTGTATGTGCAATGCAGGTGAGATGATGTAGGATTCTCTCGAAGTGTGGTCTCGAGAAAAGTCCCAGGGACTTGGGCACCTTGGCAATGAGTTAGGTATGGGGCCGGAATCGAGGATCGCGAAACCATGTTACCGATCGCTTGGTGGGGTGATGGGGGTGCTCTCCAGCACAGCCATCCTTGACTTAGAATATTGATGGAGATTGCCAGCCGCAAGGGGGCGTGGTTGTTGGCCGTGAGTGCACATTGAGCCTGCATATGATGCATCGAGAAGGACCAAAGACATGATGCTTGGGGATCAGATGAGACCATCACTTGTGATATCGACGAGTAGGCTGGCAGAGAAGCTTGGTGTAGTGGATCCGAGCTGCCAGGACCAGGTTGCTTGAGGCCTGGCCCGAATGGGCTTGGCGCAAATGACCCCGTAAGGCAGAAAAGGAGCTAGTAGCAGACCGGGGGCGGCTTTCTGTGGGCCTCTGGTGGTTCGCGCGCCAAATCTGTAGCGTCTGGTGCTTGTTGCCAGTGGTTGCCTTACCGCGTCACTTGGTAAAGGTGCTCGCCGGCAGTACCGTACTGGGGGAAGGTGTTGGTAGCAGCCGTAGACACTGCCAGTGGTATTGGCAGGCGGGGGAAGGTGGATGAGGGTGCAGACATGCAACTCACAGTCGGAAGTAGACGTAGATCGAGAAGGCGCAGTCAGCATCGCGCAGGAGCTATTTTCACTGAACTCTGCCACATTGCTCCGCCTCCACACCAACCTTCTTGATAGTTGTATGTCGAGAAACATCATCATTGATTCATTCAAACATTTCTTCAAACACTTTGTCGCTTGTACAGATACCGCTCCCATCTCATGCTTGAAACATGCCGGCCGACATCACGGCCCCCATGGGGGCCATGTACTCACGGACTCGCCGACGGCGCTAGTACTAATTGCCAAGGCGACATGTCCAGTACACAGTGCCACCACGCAACGTGCGAAACGTATTATTGCGTGCAGACAAGGACCCTCAACTTGGGTCACTGATAACGAACGGCAGCGTCAGCCGCGAGGCAACTTGTGCAGGTCCAGTATCATCGTCACAAGAGGCCTTGCGTCCCAGAAGGCGGCCGCCTGGCGACCGATGGATCACTGATGGGCTAGAAAGACTCCCGAGTGAAGCAGACCTGCTCACATGAATTTTACAACTACCAGTTGGTGTCCACGGCCGAACGCCAGCCCCCCCTGCAAGAGCTTGATGGTCAGTCGAGTGATAAGAGCACCCCTGTACTCATGCTGATCATTACCTTCATGCTTCAAATCATTACGCCTTTGCTTCTTTCATTGAATATCTGACCCATTTGCGTTGCTCCTAATCGGTACGAAGTAGGCATTCACCATAAGTTTCCACGGCACTATACGATCATCATAACGGACATCGGGCCATCGTAAGACTTAGGCCCATGGCTCATATAGACTGATTGACCTTCACCTTTATCGACGTCCACTCATCTCTGATTATGGAGGTGGCCATGGCCTTGCGACAAATGAGCACGCAAGGGCCACCAAGATGGGCGACATCAGGACGGGCTATAGCTTCGCAGAGCCCAAAACTATCGATGTCGATCCGAACTGAGAGAGAAACGCAATGATGGGGAGACGGGAAGTCTACATTCGATTGGCTCCC
>WNLN01000400.1:0-24614 GCA_021347865.1 Sarocladiaceae sp. CBMAI 1973
TCAAGGGTGATAGCAAGGCCAAGGTGCAGGTCGTCTTCGATGGCAAGAAGCTTGTCAAGTCCACTAACGAGCTTGAGCCCAAGACCGCGCTCAGCTTGTTGATGGACAAGACCAACTTCTACGCCGAGTCTGGTGGCCAGGTCGCTGATACTGGACGCATCGTCATCGACGATGTTGTTGAGTTCAAGGTTATGGACGTGCAAAACTACGGTGGCTACATCCTCCACAGCGGCTACGTAGAGTATGGCCAGCTTTCTGTCGGTGATGAGGTCATCTGCGAGTACGACGAACTCCGCAGGAGCCCAATCCGCAACAACCACACCGGCACTCATATCCTCAACCACTCACTGCGCGAGGTCTTGGGCGATGACATTAACCAGAAGGGTTCTCTCGTTGATAACGAGAAGCTGCGCTTCGACTTCTCACACAAGAGCCAAGTCAAGATGGACGAGCTTCGCAAGGTTGAGGACCTGTCCAACACGTACGTCAAGCAGGACTCGCAGATCTTCTCCAAGGATGTTGATCTGGATCTTGCCCGCGAGATTGAGGGTGTGCGTGCTGTCTTCGGCGAGACCTATCCCAACCCCGTGCGCGTCATCTCCATCGGCATGGATATCGACACCATGCTTAAGGAGCCCAAGAAGGAGGAGTGGCGCAAGTACAGCGTCGAGTTCTGTGGTGGAACCCACGTCGAGAAGACGGGCCTGATCAAGGACTTCGTCATTGTTGAGGAGAGCGGCATCGCCAAGGGAATCCGCCGCATCATAGCCTACACCGGTGAGGCCGCCCACAAGATTCAGCGCGATGCGGATGAGTTCGCCAAGAAGCTTGATGAGCTCGACGCGATGCCGTTCGGACCCGCCAAGGAGACTCGCGTCAAGGCTGTATCACAGGAGCTCAGCCAGCTCACGATCTCGACTCTGACCAAGGACGAGTTCAACACCCGCTTCACGAAGATCTCGATGGGCGTTGTCGCAGAGCAGAAGAAGAAGCAAAAGGCTGAGGCCAAGACCGCGCTGGACACGGTCCTGAAGTACTTCGAGAAGAACGAGGATGCCAAGTACTACGTCGGCAGGTTGCCCATTGGAGCTAACGCCAAGGCCCTGACAGAGGTCGTCAAGCACTTTCAGGGCAAGGACAAGGAGAAGTCCGTGTATATGTTTGGTGGTAGCAAGGAGGAGGGTGCTCTCGTGCACGGTGTGTATGTTGGAACAGTAAGTGACTTTTCTAACTCTGATGTTTCCCCGCTTATAATACTGAACCTGTTGACTAACCTTTCATCAGCACCTCTCCTCTCAAGGCGTGACTGCTGAGCAGTGGGCTGGATCTGTCAGCGAGGTAGTCGGTGGCCGTGCTGGAGGAAAGGAGCCTTCACGTCAAGGCCAGGGCACGAAGCCCGAGAACATCGACGAGGGTGTCGAGACTGCGACTAAGTGGCTTTCAGAGAAGCTCAAGCTTTAAACAGAGCTCTACTAGGGACATTGAAAAAGAAAGGGAAAGTCAAGGGTGGTGTTCTCGGAAGGCTTGGGTTGGAGTTTGGTGGGAGGATGACTCTAACGTTTGTATGTAAGGCTGGACATGGCCACGATATCAAGGGTTTATTTGCCTGTGCGAGAGATAGAACAATACCGATTAAGTTTCGAATCAAAAGCAAAGCGAGATGCAT
Source organism: Sarocladiaceae sp. CBMAI 1973 (assembly GCA_021347865.1). NCBI lineage: Eukaryota > Fungi > Ascomycota > Sordariomycetes > Hypocreales > Sarocladiaceae > Sarocladiaceae sp. CBMAI 1973. The sequence goes on from WNLN01000400.1 coordinate 1,667, forward strand.
CTGCTTGAAACGCTCGCACGTAATTGACGGCTGTCAGAAACAATGGACCCTGATTCTGACGATGCTCCCCACAGTAAAGTGTGCGCCCCCAGGCTTGACGCACGTGCGGCCGCACCACCAGCAGCGGCTACGTACCTCCTCCAACTTTCGCAACTCGCAAACAGTTCACCACCCCCACCGCACGCTCATCACCACCCACCTCACGCGACAATTCTCCCCTCCCCTACCGACCCCGATTCCGTCCTTGATACGCAGCCGCTCTTTTGATCCTACGTAAACCTCAAACGCGCACGCATCTGCCTGAGAGGGGCTGTCACTCGATTTGCGCAAACAGCAGACTCGTACACACGGCCAGCGACGAGCGCAAGCGAGAAACCTCCGGCATCATGGAGCAACGAGAGCTCGAGTCGCGCATCAAGCAGCTCATGAAGTGTGTGAGCAACAATGAGCCGTCGGAAACCGCGTTGAGGATGTTGGATGAGTTGAAGAAGGATGCGTCGCCAACCGAGGATCAGTTGAGGGTAGGTTTTCCGATTTTCTTCCACGGTTGCTCAAGCTTTGCGATTTTGGATGCGGAAGGGTAGTTCTGGAGCTTTGTTATACTTGGCATGATGCACGTGAGCTCGGACTTGTCCCGCAAAGGCTTGCGGGGTGCGGTCATTGCTGTTTCCCGATGTTTGCCTCTGGTTCCTTTGATCGAGCATGGACCTTCCATTCCAAAGGATAACCCCAACGGTGCCACATCATGTCGTCCCTCGCTAACCTTCGTCTCTCTCCCTCGCATAGGCAACGAAAGCAGGTGTCTTTATCGGAAAGCTTCGCAGCAACTCGAACAAGGAAATCGCCCGCAGCGCATCCGAGCTCGTCATCAAGTGGAAGAAGCTCGTTGAGCAGGAGAAGAGTTCAAAGCGATCCAAGATGGGATCCCCCGCACCCGCCACATCACCTCTGCCCCCGAAGCAGTCCCCGGCCGCGACATCGAAATCAAGTGGCAGCTCCTCGACGTACACTGGCGACCCAGAGAAGCGCAAGTTCGATGTCGACAAGGTGGACCTGAACCGCACAGGATCCAAGGTTCGCGATCAATGCACGGGACTCATCTACAATGGCCTGGCATACCGATCCACCGAGTCCGTTACGACCGTTCTCGCCAAATCAGTCGCCGTAGAGAACGCCGCACACGATCACTTTGGTGGCGAGACCGATGCGTACAAGAAGAAGATTCGTTCTCTCTTCAGCAACCTCAAGGGCAAGACCAACCAGGCTCTCGGTCTCCGCGTCATGTCCGGTGATATCAGCCCGGCCAAGTTCGTTGTCATGACCGATGAGGACTTGAAGAGTGACCACCAGCGTCAACTGGAGATTGAGCTCGAAAAGGAGAACATGAAGAAGGCGCAGGTGCCTATGGCGGAGAAGAGTATCAGTGACAGTCTGGAGTGCGGCAAGTGCAAGCAGAAGAAGGTCAGCTATACTCAGGCCCAGACCAGGAGTGCTGATGAACCGATGACAACATTCTGCGAGTGTCTTCACTGCGGTAATAGATGGAAGGTGAGTGGTTCCTTCCCTGAATCTTGCGGTCACCATACTAACGACTTTCTTCAGTTCTCATAGACCAGTTTGTCTCGAGCAGCATGGCGCGATTGGCGATCATCGGAGTATCAGGTGAAGTGGCGGTGGGACAGATGACATACATGATGTTGTCGGGTGTTTGGCGATTTTGTGTCCGCGATTGACCCAACATGGAACATTGTCCTTCTCTTTCTTTTCTTAGATTGTGTTATTTCAACTTTCTCGTTAGTACTCTCGGTCATCTTGGAGTTGGGGAGAATCCAGAGGCAGGGCCATGGCCTCACAAATACCGATCTGCTTTGCACTACTTTCCCGGTGGGTCTCACACGTTCGAGAAACGTGATGAAGACAGTGCAAGTCCCTTGTTATGCTGATATTCATGTGTCGGGACCTGATTCCAAAAGTAGAAGGGCACTATGTGAGGCTGAATTGATGAAATTATGCTTATACAGCTAGTTATACATTTGCTTACGAATCCTTGCTCAACTCAGCAGCCCGGGAGTATCTTACATAAAGTACAGCATGGAGCTGAGCTCACTTTTAAGGCCTCGATAGCCCCAGATCCTCATACAAGTCTTCCACCTCCCCCTCCTCCAGGCCCAACTCCTTGATCTTCTTGTAGAACTTGCTCAGATGCCTCGTCCCAGGATCACACAGGACCGTCACCACCGTCTCGCCCTCCTTGACCATGCTTGCCGCCTGTACGGCTGCGACACAGTTCACCGCACTACTGCTCCCGATGAACAGTCCATCTTTTTGTACCAGCCACCTCGCCATCCGACAAGCCTGCTCGTCGGTAACCTTCACGGCGTCGTCGATCAGATCCCGACCTTCTTCGAGGTTTTGCGTGATACGATTGATGCCTACTCCTTCGACTATGGAGTCGACCTGGGAGCGGCGGCGAGTCCCTTCCTTCTCGGTCGGTGAATACATGACGCCGTGGCGGATCTTGTTGTAGAGACCGGAGCCTTGAGGATCGGCAAGAATGATGAGAGGTGGACCAGAGGCGAGAGTGGCTTGCTCTTTGAGATATTTGGTCACTCCGGAAATGGTACCGCCTGTGCCCGCGCCGGCGACAAAGGCGTGAACCTCACCACCAGTTTGGGATTCGATTTCGGGACCAGTAGTGTTGAAATGAGCGCGCCAATTCGAGGGTGATTCGAATTGATCAGCGAAGAATCCCTTGCTACCGTCGGCCTTCAAGCTTGCGTGCTCCTTCGCTCTTTTCCTTGCCAGGTTGACGAAGTGGTCTGGACTTGTGATGGGCTGGACAGGCACTCTCTCGACTTCTGCGCCGAGGTGGAGGAGTAAATCTGACTTCTCGAAACTTTGGTCGTCTGGCATGCAGATGTGTGCTTTGTAGCCCTTTGCGCGAGCCAGTGCTGCGAGAGAGATACCTGTGCTGCCGACAGTGCCTTCGTAAATGGTGTCGCCTTGGTGGGGGTGTAAGAGGCCTTGCTCCTCGGCTTCTTTGATAATGTTGAGTGCGACGCGGTCTTTGGGTGAGTTGCCTGCACCGTTGAGGAATTCGGCCTTGGCAAAAATATTCCTCCCTGTAGCCGCTGAAAGTGATGCAATCCGGATGAGAGGCGTGTTTCCAATGCAAGCCTCAATTCCATCAGACGTGCCTTGCACATCACGCCCTGAGACCAGCGTCGTAGTCATAGAAACATCATCAGGCTGAGCTTCATGATCTTCCAACTTCAAGGGCGCACCCCAGAAGAGACTGCTGCGCCTGCTGGGGTCCGAAGTTTTGGTGCCTGCTCTACGAGCATTGGAACGTCGTTTTTGCTGGTATCTGTTCTCGAGATCTGGGTAGAGATCCTTTGCGCCGAGGGTGATTAGGACGCCGGCTGTGAAAGCGAGGGCCACCGCCGCGGAGCCGTAGGCTTTGGGATGGTCAGTTAGAGCCATTGTCGATGACAGACTCTGAATGATGTTGTCGGCGCTATGAGTATCGAGGTTTCATGCTGCTGAAAGTGAAGCAGGTGTTATGACATGTGACTATTGAGTGAAAGCCAAGGTGTGGATGACGATTTAGTCCATCGCCTCGAGTCGAGCTAAAATACTGGGCATCCGCATGAACCGTCCAGGGTAGTCTTTGCGGCCGGAGAGAACATCTAAGGAAGCAGGATGATCTCTCATCTCATGCTGTAGAATATTTGATAGATGGAATCCTTGTTTCGAAATGGAGCTGTTCATTTATAGAAAAAAAATGAAGTCCCTAAAGTTCTCATATGTATGAAGTTTCGCAAAGTTGCATACACCTAAGCTCCTGGAGCAGCTGTGATCCGACTGGGACTTGGTCTGTGATTCGTCCACCTCAGTAAACCCTTTACCAATACTCAATCACTTTCTTCTGAAATCAGAAAGAAGACGATAATTACAAGTGACTGATACAATTTCATAGAACTTATTGCGAGGCTTCTGCATGGGTTTCTTGCTACCTGGTTAGGCTGTGAGTGAGGCATCTCGCCCGGATCAACCCACCTCCGACCCAGGAGCCACTGACCAATCCCCAGGCAAGCCGCCAAAAGCTACCCCCAAAGCTCATCACCGCATTTCCCAGCCGCGACCAGACGCACCGGTCGCGCAGTCACTAGATGGCGCCTGCTATGGACTCTCCGATCCTATCCCAGCTGTTCCGACAGCTCTTCCGTCACAGGCCTGCTGGGTGCCAGAATCGCGTTCGGGCCCCTCTAAGCTTGACCAGGAATCGTATCGCGACGCTACAACAGACCCGGTCGTACAGCAAGAAGCACGGCCTTGCATCCAAGGATCGAGGCCTGCAAACGAACGAGAGTCGATGGCAGCAACGGACATTTCTTCTGCCCGAGGACAGGACGGATGAATTCTCCAAGTACCCCTTCATTACAGGCGAAGAGCTCAGGCAGCGGAAGACAAGGCCAAAGAAGGTCAAGATGTACCTCCGGGACTTCATCGAGGGTAAGACCTGTTCCCAAGACATGCCTTGATCACGATCACGTGCTAACATCCCTCAAGATAGCTTGTACAACCCTTCCTACGGCTACTTTTCCAAGCAAGCAGTTATCTTCTCCCCCGGCGAACCGTTCGACTTCAGCACCATTCGCGACGAGATCGAATTCCAGGCCGAGCTCGGTCGCCGCTACACCGCCTTCGAAGACAAACTCGACGAGCAAGAAGGCGATGAGAACCCCGTTCGCCAGCTATGGCATACTCCAACGGAGCTGTTCAGACCCTACTACGGCGAGGCGATTGCTCGGTATCTCGTTGACAACTACCGTCTGACGGCATACCCTTATCATGATCTTCTCATCTACGAGATGGGTGCCGGAAGAGGTACACTCATGCTCAACATCTTGGACTACATCCGCGAAGTCGACCCTCAGGTTTATGCCCGTACCAAGTTCAACATTATCGAGATTTCACCCGCCCTCGCGGCGATGCAGAAGCACCATCTTCTTGCCTCAGCCGAATCCCGTGGCCATGTCGACAAAGTTGAAATCATCAACCGCTCTATCTTTGCATGGGATCAATACGTTCCGTCACCTTGCTTCTTCCTCGCTATGGAGGTCTTCGACAACTTTGCCCACGACGGCGTTCGTTACGATGTTGCGACAGAGGAGCCGCTTCAGGGACATGTGCTCATCGATGCAGAAGGCGACTTTTACGAGTTCTACTCTCAAGAACTTGACCCTGTTGTAGCGAGGTATTTCAGGATCCGACATGCTGCCACGGGGGGCAAGTACCCGAAGCCATATCCTTCGAACCCAGCTCTGAGATGGATGTCCACGAAGATGCCGTTCTCAGCCAACTTGTCAGACCCCGAGTTCGTCCCGACAAGGTTAATGCAGTTCTTCGATGTGCTCGAGAGATACTTCCCTGGACATCGGCTCGTCACTTCCGACTTCCACTCCTTGCCTGAAGCGATCAAGGGACTCAATGCACCAGTGGTGCAGACCCGGTACCAACGACGCATGGTACCGGTCACAACACCCTTGGTAAGTTACTCACCTGCCATTTACCTATCATCTTCCAGATCGTAGTGCTAATGAATATCCAGGTCCATCAAGGATACTTCGATATTCTCTTCCCAACGGACTTCGACATGGCAGAGGCAATGTACCGGGCCATCACCGGCAAGCTCACGAGGGTCATGTCGCATGGCGACTTTATGCGCAAATGGGCGTACGTGGAGGATACAGCAACGCAGAGCGGAGAGAACCCGTTGCTGTCGCATTACACCAACGCGAGTGTGCTGGTGACTGCCTAAGAGGCGCATTCTCTGTATGCATATTGGTGGGTATTGGCCTGAAATAGCTTCATGCACCACCTGTAAGAGTAACATAGATGGATGAAGATACCCTTGTACTCAATCGTTGTGGTCACTAAAAGCTGTTCATGGATGGCGTTCCGTATGCGACTGACCTTTGCCAGAAGGGCTTAGGGAAATCCAGAAGACAGTGCTATGGAAGTCATATGTCGTCTTTGTATTCAAAGTATAGTTATTATGTCGCCTTCGTTTTCCTGCCACGGCCTCTCTTTGCCGGCTCGCTGCTCGCAGGTGCAGTTTCTTCTTGCGCCTCGGTAGCAGCCTCGGCCTCGTCCCCGTCGGTCTCGGTCCCTTTCCTCCTTTTGCCGTCCCTTCCAACATTTTCTCGCAGCCTGTCCACTGCCGCTGCCATCCTCTTACTTCCGAGACCTCTTCGGTTCTCCGATGGCGCGAACACCTCTCTCGCTCCCGCTCCAACTCCACCACCAAAGAATCGTGTGATGTTGCTCTGAGTTCCTTCCGCCTCCCTTTTGTTCATGTCTCGAATGACAGGTACGAGCACTTCATCCGTCCTTTCCTTGCCCCAGCCAATAGTTGCCATGAGGAAGTTTCGCAGACCTTCAACATCGGGAACACCCCACTGGAAGGGCTCGGCGTTGGCGTCGACTTCGGGGTGGAGGTACGCATCGAAAACGGCAGGGTTCGGGAACGACGGCGGGAGGAAGAGCTTGGTAGCTTGTGACTTGCGGAACTTCCTTCGGAATGTGGACTTTGCGTCGGCCTCCTTGGGTCGAGTTTGGTTCTGCACTGAGTGCCACCATTCGCGGAAGTCACTCAGTCCGTCCTTTCCGGGAAACTCGGAGAGGATCTCTACGGCTGTGACCGGACCAACACCCTGAAGACCGTCGGTGTAATCGGACCCAAGCAATTGCGCGAGGGAGATCAACTGCTCCCTGGAGAGGGAGAGCTCCTTCTCCATATCGGATCCGACGTAGCACTCCACGAATTTGTTGCTGTTGAACATGTTCTTGTACACCCTTGTTCCGCCGAACAAGAACGTATCGGAATCGTCCGTCACAATGCCGTCAACTAGGCCAAGCTTCACAAGCTCAGCGCACTGTGCCTCCGCTTCCATGGGTGCAGTGATGTACGGGATGCCGAAGAGACGGAGTAAGGCTTGACACTCTGTGACCATGACCTGTGAAACCTCATCCGCGTCTCTGCGATCCTTCTTCTGTTGGGAGCGCAACTGGCGGAGCTCCTTCTCGTAGTCCTCTTTATTTTGACGAGTAGACTTCTGGTTCAGCTCGCTTGCGAAGCGGGCATGCTCTTCGGCTTCCTCCGCAAGGGAAACAAGAAGCTCTTCGTCGCCGGGGTCGCTGAACTCGTCGTACTCAACATCTTCGAATAATTCAGCAGCAGGTGCATCAGTCGCAAGATGCACGGGCTCAGGGCCTGTGAGTGGCGGCACCTCGTTGGTAAACTCGATCTGCAGCTCAGGTCCGGGGTCTGTTGGCGCTGGCTCCGTCGTTTGGACTGGCTCGGAAGGCACGATGTCTTCAAAGACTGGCTCTGGGGACTCTGCTGGAGACTTTGAAGGCTCGTCCTTTGATGGCTCGGTGGTCGAAGGCTGTCGCGATGTTTTGCTTTCTGGCAAGGTCACATCTTCAAACTCCGGCTCTGGTGAAGGAGAGGCTTGCTGGCTATTCGATTTCGTTGAAACACGGTCCGCGGGCTCGTCCTCTTCATTGGTCGGCGGTTCAATCGGCACCGCGACTTCCACAAAGCCTGACTCGATCTCGGGCGTCGTTGCCTTGGTACTGACCACTTCTGACGGCCGGTTTGTCACCTCCTCTGCGTTCTCCCCTGGTTCCATTTTCTTTGGCGATGGAGCCTCAACGATCATCACATCGCTTCCATTATCTGAATCGTCCTCGATCTCGACGATTCCACCTCTGCCCTCTTTTCGTCTTAGTCTCTCATCCTCCTCCGCCTCGAGGCGATCCTGAAAGTTGATCTCTCGATCCACCTCCTGCTGCTTCTTCACAGATTCTCTGATGTCCGTGTCATCAACTAACCATGGGGGAAGAGGCTTCGGTTTGTCGTCGTCCACTTTCTCGAACCCACCCGCGAACTCATCGTCATCTGCATTAGGTTCATCGCTCGCAGTTGCGGGTTTGTCGTTGGCCTTTTTCGAGAAAAGAGATGAGCCCCAGTCAAGCTTGGGAAATGGCAATGGCCCATCGAAGGGATTCTTCTTGTTTTGAGCAACGGGCGGGGGCTGTTTCTTCTTCATCTTGCGACTCTTGGCAAGCACGGCCTGCATATCTGTATCACTCTCGCTGTCCTCGTCCGCTTGGGCAGGTTTCGGCGCAGGTACCAGAGCTGTCTCTTCCTGTCGCTTTGGCACGGAGGCATTCGCTCGGTTGTTGACGATGTGGGCAATCATGCTGCCGCGGGTGCTGGAAATTGGCTTCGGACCCTCGACAGCTTTTTGCTTCCACTCAGGGGCTGGTGCTTCAACGTCCTCGAATTCCTGGTCTTCTTCATCGGAATTCTCCTCGTCCTGAGCGTGCTGTGTCCGCAATGACATCGCTATTGCTTTCTCGAGGTCATCTTGCTCCTCCTGGTGCAAGTCAGCTGGTGCATCAACTTCCATGCTGTCGCCGCCCACGAAGAGCGAATCTTCAGGTCCTTCTGGGACCGTTGCATGCGACCTATTATGGGTATTATAGGGTCTTGTGGCGGGTGCTGAAGACGTGCGCATGGCCATGCTCACTGATGACGTTGGCTTAGGTAGACGGTTCAGCCCTTCAATGGGAATGTCCTCGAAGTCGTCCTCATCATCTTCGTCCACTTCATCTTTAGCCTGGAAGTGCACGTCTATTGCATCAACATCGATAGGCTTGTGCGCCTCACCGATGTCTCTCTCCTTGCTGACCACACCCAGTGCCCAGCCACCTTCAGCACCATCATTCTTCACCAGGATGTACTCGCGATCTTTGTCACCGGCGACACGGCTAACGCCGCCTCCGATCGTCAAATCCAAACCCGTCATTCCGGCTACGTGCATCAGCTTTTGCGTCAAGTGATTCCTTTCCTTCACGCGTTCGATCTGAAATCTTGAGAACGCCATACGATCCGGGAACATGTCATCCAGCTGATCCTTGCTGTAGCCCATTCTCAGTCGACTTCGTAGTCTTGCAGCATTAAGAATATTGTATCTATCTGCAGCAGGGAGACTTTTGAAGAAGTCGCCGTCGAAGTCGATCTTGCTGAAATCGTAAAGGTTGACGTCCTCGCCATTGTGAAATTGTCGCGCATAGTCCTCGAGCTCTTCAACGCTCATGATGCGCGGGTCATCAGGCTTTCCCATGGCTGCGATGCCGCCGTCGAGTTCCGGTAGATGATATGCATCTTGCTTCCGGAACGAACGGTTCTGTGTTCGCTCCTTCTGCGACATACCGATCTCATCGACGTATACCACATTATTGGGATCTGGTGCTTCCTCATGCTGCAGTGCTTCTTCTCTCAAGGCGACACTGCCTTCTCTCTTGCGCCTATCGTCTTCCTCTTCGGCTATCCTCTGCATCTGCACGGCGAGCAGCTTGCCCGCCGTACGCACAGCATCTTCTCGCCGGCCCTCTCTTCTCCGCTGGCGACCTTGAATAGTAGCACGCTTCAGCGCAGGAGCACCTCCATCGAAGACGAAGACTGGCTGAATGCCGAACCAGAGGAGCTTGCAAATGCGGCGAAAGAAGCCGACGACGTGAGAGTTGCGTAAAGCATTACCCTCCTTGTCACGGACAGCTTTGAGAAATTGGTAGATCCAAATAGAGGCATCGACAGCCAGCCGCTTGCGATTGAGTGTCGCGAGATTTGTTGGTCGAGCACATGGCTGGATCACGGTCCAAAGGCCGTTAACACCCATGACTGGTGCTCTAATGGAGAGGCGTTCGGAGCGGTAGGATGTGGTGAGAAGAGGCAAGCCTCGTGTTTGTAATTATGAGTATCCTCGCATGGCTTCGACACTGCAAAGACTAGTTGCAGAATATCTGTCGTGAAGCTGATGGATTTTTCAATTGAAGTGTCGTGGTCATAAGCTGGTGGAAATTCACGGTGTTGCTGAGTCCAAGTCCGAGTCACTGACGCAACTCATGGGACGCTACTGTCAGTCAGTCAGCGTGTGCCCCACCAAGCGACAGCCTCTTGTCTGCCCCCGATCCGCGAGCGACCCTTGCGTGTCTCCTTGTCGTATGCCATTTTCAAGACCTCTTGCTTGCGCGGAATCGCCCTCAGTATTCCCTTTCGGATTTGGACTTGGCTTTGAGGCCTGCCCACCGTCGCAATGGACAAGGACGAAGCGAGGCAGTACCTGACTTCGCTATTGAACAAGAACTTGCGCATTACAGTCACGGATGGCCGCATGTTCCTTGGAGGCTTCAAGTGCACTGATGCTGTACGTTACCCCGGTCCTTCGCATCTGACATCACAGATCATCAATTTGCTGACCATATGACCTAGGATGAGAACGTGGTTCTATCCAATGCTTACGAGTACCGTCAGCCTTCGGAGCACAAGCTGAAGGCTGCTGCGGCGAAGGCGGGTGGCAAGAGTGTCAGGCTCGACATGACATCGAGGTATCTTGGGCTGGTCGTTCTGCCTGGCCATCACATCGTCAAGATTGAAGTTGAGCACTTTGCGAGTCAAATGAGAGGACCTTCGCCGCTGGTTAAGAAGACAACCGAAGTCACCATTTCGTAACCAGCACTGTTGCTTGTTCGGGACTGAGCATTATTGGAGTTTTGGAGTATCGCGGATGGATTGACAGGATTGTGTTTGCAAATTGTATTTATCCAAAACCCGACGGTCATTGGCACATGGTATTAGAGTATAAAGCAAAACAAAGACAAAGCTGATCTCTGCAAGTGCTGGACAGGGGAGACAATGAACCAGAATAACCCGACAAACTCCTCCCCTTTTGAAAACCTAGAGCAAAAGACCAAAAACCCCGTTCTTTCCCTCGTGTTGCGCCATTACATCACCTCATCGTGTCTGTTGAGAACCGTCGCTTGCTTATGCAACAACAGCCTCTTGAGTGCGGCCGCGAGTCTCGCCGTTCAAGCTGCTGTCGTTGTCCAGCATGGATGACTGGCGCTTCTCATCGATGTCGAGCTCATCCTCCTCGCTCTCAAGATCGGCATCGCGTGCTTGCCAAGAGCTACCGTCATTGAGCGGCGCGTCCTGGCCGGAGAGGTCGAGGCCGTCGTTCCTGTTACGAATGTTGGTTCGGCGACGCTGAGAGAGGTTGCGCGAGCGAGTGGAGAGCTTGGAGGAGACAACAGCGTTGGCCTCGACCCAGTTGGTGAGAGCATCCTCGCAGTCCTGGATGATAGCCTTGCTGGCCTCGTAACCGTCGTAAGCAGCCCTGGTCTCACCAGGAGTAACGGGCGTGTCGTCAATGAGCTCAAGAAGGTGCTTGCCGTAACCGGCAATGATGGCGACCTTCTCGCTGTGCTCACGAAGGGCGTCGAACTGGTAGGTGTAGGCAGCCTTGACCTTCTCACGGGTGATGTTGGAGAGCTGGGCCTCAGCAACGAGCGACTCGGCCTCGGCACGGACGAGCTCCTGCTCAAGGACGACAATCTTGGGAGAGTTGGGCTCCTTGTACTTGAGCTGGGCGATCTGGTCGGTGATCTTCTGCTTGCCTGTGCTGGGTCAGTAACCGGTAGGAGAATTGGCAGCTTAGGAATTAACAACTTACGGTCACGGCTGGGCTGAACGGAAGCCTCAATGTTGCGGATGCTCTTCATGGTAATGCGGTACTGGTCGTAGCGGTCGACGTACTGGTCCTCAAGCTCGCCGATCTCGTACAGGAGAACGCCGAGCTTGTCGGTGACATCAGAAACATCCTCATCACCACCCTCGCCCCAGATGGAAAGTTGTTGCTATGATGACCTGTCAGCTTGACTCGACAAACCACAGCGTCTTGTTCGCAACTTACGGCGACATCCATACGCTCCTTAGCGACAGTCTCGAGGCTGCGCATCACATTCTTCTCCATCTTCACGAGCTGAGAGAGCTTCTTTGCCAAGTCAGGGCCGAAGGCGCCACCGGCATTGCGACGAAGGGCGTGTCCTGGGAGGAGTCAGCGCGTGCACTTGAGAATATTGAGCTCCGAGAGCTGTGCACCACACCGGAAGGGCCGGCGTTACGTGGTGGCCAGGGGGTTCACGCACCGAAGCTGCTCTTTCCGAAGAATCGACCGGACTTGGTTGAAGACGGCGGCGGGGGAGCATTCTGGCAATGCGATGTTAGTTTCAAATTTGTTGTCGTCTTGTGTTGCTTCGCGACGAACCTGGAGCTGGGAGGCGGTGGGCGCCCTGGTCTGGCGCATAGAATAAGTGCGATGCATCTTGGCGGAAGGTGGTGTGAGAAGAAGCGCAAGGCGATATTAATTATTCGTAGAAAGATCGACGGTGAGTATAATCGACAATGTTGAACAGTGGAAAGGACCAGGTATTCGGCAGTCAGGCAATCGAAGGGTATATGGGGAAAAGTAGGAAGGGAAGGGTTGAGGATCCGAAAGCAGGATGGGGAAGTATTATATTTGCTAATGGTGTGCAGGGCGGCGTCTTGGGGGGTTGCAGGGAAGAGCCGAGAGCGAAGCTTTTCGGGGGAGTGTGGGTGGGTTTGAGGTGCGTCCAAGTCTTGGGCTTGGGATAGCTCTGTGTACAGTCCGGTAAGGCAACTGGAGCGTGAAGACGATGATGAGAGAGACGACGCAAGCGTAGGTTGGTTGATGCGGAGACGGAGACGCGGGCTACGACAACGACGTCATCCAGGTGGTGTGTTGTTGCCCCTAAGGGTTTAGGGGGGTTTTGGGGAGACGGTGACGGTGAGAAGGTGGGCTGTGCAGACGGCGCGTGCCTTTGCTCTGGCCACGGGTCCCCGGCGCTCTACGGGCACCTGGCAGCGTTGCAGCGCTTACTCACAGGCCTGCAATCCATTCGCTTGGGGGGCCTCGTACCCTCTGTTGATCACCGCGCTCTCTCAGCGTGGGATGGTGGGGCAGTCTCCAAGTTCTCTTCATGATCAGCTCCCTTCGCAGTATCACAGGGTGAGGCAGCACAGAACAACGTTCAGACAGGATCACAAAGGTACAAGAATTTCATCCAATATCCTTCATATATACTACAGCTTGAGGCTCGGTTTTTGCCTCCATTGCGAGCTTTGGACACACGTAAATGTCATGAGGCGTAGGTCACTTATTCCCATCGCGCCGCCACTACCTGCGATGGCCGCTTGCGATCTCCAAGCTCCCAAGCTCCGGCATTGGCAACAGCTGCCGGCTGGTGCTACCTAGACGCGCCGCCTGCTTTCACAAGGGAACGACAGCTTTCCCGTATCATCTTGCTAACGTGAGAATATCGCGTCGCTCTGCTTCGTCTTCAATCGAGCTGTACGGTCATTGATCAATAGAAAGTACAACATACTCCAGCCGAGACAGTTACACGCGACTCACACCCAAAAACCTGATTTGTCTCAGTCGCCGTCTTTACAGCACATGCCTCTCTCAGGGCTTGACTCTTGAGCTCCTCCTCGGCCCACAACAACGAAATTGCGAGCATCATCCGGATCCGGCTTGCCCGATGCACCAAGCTTCAAAGCTAATCGCAGCCTTAGTACGTTCAAGGTACCTTGCCTTAGTCGACTACAGCTGCAGCCTCTGGCCACTAGTTTGTCCTCTTGCATGTGCTGATGACGAATGTAGTCGTGGACGGGGCCTGACTACAAGCCGGAACACTTCTTTCCAGAGAAGCCCAGTAGAACGCAGAGCCAGAGGAAAACATGTGGAAATGCCATCATCGCAACGCACTCCCGTGCCATCCCAGCAGCCTTCTCGGAGCGCTCCGAGCTGAGGAGGGTCCCCTTGCTTGTGCAGTGTCGATTTACCATGCGCGTTGACGGAGCACCACTCTAGATCGACACGGCCCCAGGCCTGCCCAGCGCTGGACGGATCAGATCGGGAAATTGGGGTTGGGCACGCAGATCGCAGCACCAACCGAGTGTACGTCTTTCGTCCAAACATGCATTGTTGTCTAAGGGGTTCCACAAGCTGAGGGCCAAGAGGGCCGAGGCCATCCAGCTTGCGGGTTCCAGCTGGACTTGCTCAACATAGGATAGGGCGTCGATGCACGATAGGTGCAGGTGGATGGACTCACACGGCGACTCTCGATCCGGGGACCAATGTCGTCATCGTTGACAACTTTCTGATGCAGACCACTAGCATGTCATCAGGCTACTGGATTGCTCGTGGAGCTAGCCACAGATGCCAAAGTCCCTCGCCCAGGCAACGAGTGTTGTTATTCTACATGCTATACTTTGCAGTCGTCTTGCAGTCGTCTTCGACTGCAATTCAGATCGCCTCAATTTTGTGTATAGATAGAATAAAATGTCATCGTTTGCTTCGGAAACTGAGTTCTTCTAGCTCAAGGGCATGCGACGACATGTTTGGTTCCAGAGAGAGTTTTCGTAGCATGTGTAATTTTAGGCCGACACAATTATGAAGTAAATGTCATCAGCAGAAAAGCAGCCATAGAGATGATTCGGCAGTTTGAACACAACGCTCCCGATATAGTTACATTATTCAGTGCCGATACGGTGCCGTTGTTGAGATGCCTCGAGAAAGTTGTACCAGTGGTGCAACTTGCTTTAGGGTAGCTTTCATATTCGGACATGACCGTTGGAGCCTTCGCAACGCGCCCATTTACGCGTCGACCGGAGCTAAAGCGATTTTGGTCAGATCACAGTTCGCGCCTCGAGCCACGACTTTGCGCCGCCGATCTATCGTTAGCGACAACTTTGTTCGACGTCGAAAGTTGGCGTCAACGGATGCGCCCGCGATGCATGTGTTCATTGATCTACTCTGAGCAGGAGTAGACTTTGTCCTCATTTCTACCAGCTCTTTCCGACTTCACAACCGACCTGCACTGGCATCGTCAAGAACACGTGGAACGCCGAAACTACCGGACCTCGCATCGAAGCCGACATATGACTCGCTTGCTAGAGAAAGTCAAGAAGCGAAGCGCCGAAGATGGAAGATCATGGCATTGGTAGCCGCAAATCGTTGCGTAGGTCGCACGCTTTCGGCACTTTGGCTTCCACAACCTCTCCTCCCCGACTTAGAACTTCCCGGAGCACTGGTTCATTCTCGCCTGCTGTATCGGGGCGCGCATCGCCTGACGCCCGGGCCTTACCGACGCGAGTGAACGGACACACAAACGGGAGCACTGCGCAGCCTCCTCTTGCAAATGGGTCACAGAGCCACGAAGACGCAACGGCCGCCCTCATGCCGGACGTAGCTGAAAGTGCGATCCCAGCTATCGCGAATGGAGCAAATACGAAGCCTATTGATGAGCTAGCCGAGCGTCTCCGTGTCTTGCGACAGGAGATGGGCCAACAATGTGCCGACCGGTCCTTGTATGCTATGAGAGAGACGACTGCTGGGATCAGAGATCGCAGGGTACATCATGGTAACGACCTGTTTGCCAAATGCCGACCAACCCTCGCGCCGGCGGAGCAATCCGGCGCGATGAAGATCAAGTTTAAGGTGAGCAGACGCGTACAAGTAGGAGCCGCTAGGTATACGTATACTGACCATGACACAGCAACACTTGCGACACAAGAAAGATTCACCTCAAGAGCACCACGTACCGATTCCGATCAAGAGCTCGAAGGAGCGCGTCCCACGCTACAAGTTCCACCACATCGAAATCGAGAGGAATATCATGACCCCCAGATCGATGCACACCTTCGTACCGCACTTGCGAGACGTTGATGAATCGAAGGAAACAGAATACGATGCCTGGGTCAGAGAACTTGAGGAGACTGACAAGAAGTTGGGATTCATGACTCTGACCCCAGAGAGGATGCGCATCCTGACATTGCAATCCGAGAGGGCTGCGATGCTGTCCTTGTACTTGGAATACTGGCTGGAGAAGCTCGCGATTCCTGGCTGCACCATGCCTAGCCTCTTGCGGTTGGCAGGACCAGAGGACATCGAAGATGAGACAGAAGCGCACGAGAAGGGGCCCGCCAATGATGAAGTTTCGATCAAAGCTAGCGATTCTGCCACGAAACTCTTCATCGAGGCTTTTCGCAAGGTATTCACCACTGGACCATTGGAGAGGCGGGTTGAACTCGCTCAGGTTCTGCGGTATTGCAAATCCAGTGATAATGTCATGGAACCCAAACCAACAGCAAGAGATGATCTCGCCGATGAATTTGAGGACGAAGACGATCAGACTGAAGCTGTCCTCGGATCTTACAGCATTCTTGGATGCCAGATTTGTCACCAACAAAGTTGTGAGCATGGCGACTACGATGCCAATGATCTTAAACAGTACTTCACTGCGAAGCTGCCGGACCTGCTCAAGAGGAGGAGGATGGTACGTGGGGACAAGCCTTTCCCGCCGGATCGAGACCTTTCTCTGCCATGCGAGCATGAACAGTCAATGCTTGCCCATTGCCCGCCGCATGGGATGACGGTGTCATCTAAGGCGTGGACCGATAAACAGCGGGCCGTTCTTCGTTCTCTGTGGACGACCCTCCTTGAACTCGACGACTTCGAGGACAATCCGAAGTGCGAGATCGCGAGCTGGCTCAACAGGCCCTGCCGAGAGGTGCGGTATGAGCTACGTAAGATGAAGATCAAACTCCCGCGACCTCAACAACCATCGACTCAACCAGTGAAGCCTCTATCTTGGTATGACCGTCACAAGAAGGCGCTTTACGGCAACTGGCAGGACCATCTGAAAGTCCATGCGTATAACAGACGCGAGACAGGGGATCCATGTACCCACGACGGACCTTGTTTGAAGGGCATTTGTGCTTGTGTCGACAAGGGACTGCTTTGCGAAAAGTTCTGTGGCTGCACACTCGAGTGTTGTGCATACAAGTTCAATGGCTGTGGATGCCATTCTCGTGGAAGCAATTGCATGACAAAGCAGAAGGATAAGCCATGCATCTGCGTGCAGCTCGAAAGGGAATGCGATCCTACTCTTTGTGGCTCGTGTGGTATCAAGGAAGATACGATGCCTGAGTTCCTGAGAGAGGATTCTGGTCACTTCAAGCGACGTTGCAAGAACTCGGATCTGCAACATGGAAGGGAGAAAGCTGTGGTCGTGGGCAGGAGTCAGCTCCAAAGCGTTGGTTATGGCCTCTACACTGCTGAGTCGATTTCTCAGGATGAATTCGTGCTCGAGTATCGAGGCGAGATCATCACGCAGGACGAGGGAACGAGGCGGGCTGCTCGTCGAGGCCCAGATGAGCCATCATTCTCCTTCACACTCCTCGATACGGAGGGTGTCTGGATCGACGCTGCCATGTATGGCAACTTGAGTCGATATATCAATCACGCCCCAGAAAAGGACAAATGGGGCTGCAACATCATGCCAAAGATTGTCTATGTCAACGGCGAGTTCCGAATCAAGTTTGTTGCTATGCGCGATATTGCAGTTGGAGAGGAACTCTTCTTTAATTACGGAGAAAACTTCCCGAACTTGACTGAGAAGCTTCTCAACGATACGCCAATCGTGGAGAAGACTACACGAAGGAAGTCAAAGGTTCACCAAGACCCGGATGCACCCAAACGGGGTCCTGGTAGACCGAGACTGCACCGCACGCCTCCCCCAAAGCCTGGCCGACCCGGACGAGGGCGCAAGTCACGAGGTGATGCGGATGCAGATGATGAGAGTGATAATGACGACTCTCCCATTCAGCGCCAGACGAGGAAGCGAAAGCGTGGGGTTATGGACTCCAGCCCAGAAGACTACGTTCCTCGCCGTAAGCCGGAGAGTTCAGACGTGGAAGATGGCGACGAATTCGTCAGTAAGGTTGAGGATTCGCCAGCCACGACGGCGAGGTTGAGGGCGCGCCACAAGCAACGGAAGATTGCCCGTGCGAAAGCTCCGTCTCTGCCTGTGAAGCCTAAGGGGAAGCGTGGAGGAGCCAGACCAGGTAGCGGACGGCCTAGGAAGCATCCCCTACCGGCCCCAAAGGACTCAGTGGTCGCCAGCAAAGAGACTCCCACTGCTGTGAAGAGTGTGGCAGTTTCTGCAGGAGTAAGGAAAACCTCGACACCTTTTCAGGACCGCACACCACAACCAGCACTTCGTTCGAGCCAACGAAACGCCGCGGCGTCTACGCCGCTCAAGTCCCCTGTCCAGGCTATACCGGATAGTGAAGATGAGTCTGCCGGGGAAGAGGGGGACGATGATGCGAGCAGCGAAGATGGGAGAGGAACAAGGCGAGCCATGAGGAATAGGAGACCACCGGCCAAGTTCACTGGGGAGGACGTGTGGAGGGGAAGATCATCGAGTCAATAGACAAAGAATTCCCGAAGACTTGAAGGATCTGGGGATTGATTGCCCAAACAGTCGGGCTGTCAACGCAATCCGGCTGTTGTACTATTTGCCAAGCAATGTAATAAGATGTCTCAACACTCATGCCTTCTTCTGTGTTTCCTTCACTATGGCCCACTTCACTGTTGTACTCGCTGGCACTGCGGCCCTGGCGCCCGCGGCGGTTGCCAAACGATTTCACGCGCCGCCAAGGTCGAAAGCAATGAGTTCGCTTACATCGACAAGTCTTTGAAGCTCTTGTCCAGTGACATGAAGTCATCAGCGCTAAAGAGCATCGAGTTCACCGCGGCTGACGTCAAGACCTCTGCCTTGACCAAGACGCTTTCTCACAGCCCTCTTCACACCGAAAGCAAGAGACCCGTGGCCAGGTGCGATGTCATTGGCGAAGACGATCCCGAGCTTTGCACAGGTACCGATGGTTTCGTCCCAGGAGCAGCTGTCGGACAACTAACCTGGTCGAACGACCTCGTATGCTCTGGTGCTCTGGTCGGACCTCGACATGTCCTTAGTGTCAACAGCTGTCTTCCCAACGAAGATGATGGCAAGGGTTCGTTCCAGCCCGGCTACGACAGCCAGGCTAAGTACGGCAGCTCAGGCTTCTTGGTTTCGATCACCGTCGAAACTAACCCGTTAGATGCCAACGGAAGAACGATTTCCTTGTCATCGTGCTCAGTGAACGTCTTGGTAATGCGGTCGGCTGGTTCGGTGTCAAAATGCCCGAGAAGGAGAAGCTCGATCAGTCCATCTTCATGCACCAGGGATACCCTATCGATCTCGGTGATGTTCAACGCCCGTAACGCCACACGGGGACAATCATTCACTTGAATGGCTCGCTTGAGTGTGATAGCAGCGCCGCTCTTCGTTCGGACACAGATGCTACTGAGGGCCAGGCTGGTGGATATCTGTGGGAACAGGATGAAGATAGCAACCATGCAATCTGGGGAGTTTTGGCTGGCGGGGAGACCACAGCTGAGAAGACAGCTGCAACGTAGGCTTCTGGTGATGCGATGGTCCAGACTATCCAGGAAGCCCGGGAGAGGTGGCAGTAGAGTGTCATGTATGACACCTAAAACTATCAGCAAGGGTACAGCTCCCGCCTCTTACTGAGAAGACAACTTTCAATATCTTGAACCCCTGAATTGACAGGTCGCCTGATATTGGCTCTGCCCTCTCTCGTAGTGAGTGAATGGTGTCTGTTCAGAGTGGTTCGTCACATGTCAGTCCTGGTATTCGTGTTGTGGCCAGAGTACCACAAAACAACCACAATTGACTTTGGAGAACATAGAAAAATATGTACCAGAAGCAGAACCAGTTGTACTTGACACTCAAAGCCAATTGCACATATTTGTCACTCACAGCGCTCCAGAAACAGGCGTTGAGAAACTGCCTGCTAGTGCAACAATTCGTGCGCCACAGATCAAGCCACGTTTCCATTTCCCTATTCACCATCGCACCCCCCGCACCAGCCACAAACGATGACGTTTGCGATCGCGGTCCGCAACGCCAGCTCCCTCTAGTGGAGCTCCAGCTTCAGGCCTGCCCACCCCGGCACGAACCAGACAGGGTCACACGTCACACACCACACGTCTACTCTCGTGCTGGTGCTTTTCTCCCGGCTCTCTCTCCTTCTCTTTCTACAAAGCACCTCTTCTTCCAAACCTCTTTTCCACTCCTCCGAATTGCGGTTCATCTTTCGGAAATACCACCAGCTCCTCTGTTCTTCTTGAACACCGCAACGCATTACCTTTCACCAACGCTCTCCCGCTTTAGACAGCTCTAGAAGCTACCCCGCCGTCACGATGACGCTCTACTACAGCCTCGTGCGTCTACCCGGAAGAGCTTCTGAAGCTCGACCACCAGTGATTTCAGAATGTCCTGTCGAATGCTGACAATGTCCTTTAGGTTTTCGTCCTCCTGGTCTTGGAGATGGCGCTGTTCATGCTGCTCATCGTCCCTATGCCCTTCAACGTCAAGCGCAAGATCTTCACGTGAGCGATACCATTTCCCACCATTCCGAAGCTTCTTGAAGACTGACAACTTAGCATAGATTCATTTCCGAAAACTCCATTGTGGCAAAGATTCAATACTGGATGAAGATTACATTCGTCTTCATTCTCATCCTGTTCGTCGACAGTGTGAACCGTGTCTACCGCGTCCAGATCGAGCTCATCGCTGCCACTGAGAACGCAACTAAGGGATCGTACGTACCATAAGCTGCCCTTTCCACTCGAGTATACCCTCTAACAATATTTACAGCGGTGCCGTTATGGGCCACGAACGTCTCGAAGTCCAAGCCCGCAAGTTCTACTCCCAGCGCAACATGTACCTCTGCGGTTTCACCCTCTTCCTCTCCCTCATCCTGAACCGCACCTACATCATGATCATGGAGGTCATGCGTCTCGAGGACCGCCTCAGGACCTACGAGGGCACCAACAAGAACACCAAGGAGAGTGAGAAGCTCGCCGTCGCTGGAAAGCCCGGTGAGCTCGCCTCCCTCAAGGAGAAGCTCGCCAAGAAGGAGCAGGATCTCGACAACCTCAAGAAGCAGAGTGAGCAGCTCCACAAGAGCTACGATGAGCTCAGCGACAAGTACGCGGCCACTCAGCTCGATGGGGAGGGTCGCAAGGGTATCTAAGCGGTGCTCGGCTCAATTAAAAATGGTCAGCAACTCGTCTAATTGAGGAACGTCCGTGTCAGTACACATTACGGCCGATGATTCTTTTTCGAGGTTGAGTGCATTGGAATATGAAGTGTGGTAGGCGGTGTAAGGCGAAGCAATGTTCCAGCGGAGGCTTTGGCAACGGCGTAGGGCAAAAAGGCACTCACGGGTTTGACTTTCTTCTTTTGTTTGCACGAGGTCATTGTAGGAACTCAGGCGCCCAACAAAGTATCATTTCTGGAATTCTAGATCAATTACTCCCGAGCCCTTCTAATCGTACAGTGCAACATTTTCCCTGACTTCCAAGTGAGCCCTTGTCCTCTCACCTTAACGTTCCTCAAATATGCCGGCTCAGGGCATCTCGTACCTGTCCGGAAAGAGAATCCGATTCGCCATTTCCACCACTTCCGCATCGACCTCTGTCATTGCTTCATCCTCCTCCCAAGGCATCAGTCCCATGGCCTTGAGCCCGTCCTCACCACCTGCAGCATGAACCTCTTGTACACCAGGCCTGCTCAGGTGCATGCTTTCTCCTCTCCCGCCACCAAAATCAGGACTTGGTTGCCCTAACAAGAAGGCCTTCCTCTGCCGCGAAAGATACAGTGCATTCGTCTGGGTCAAGGGACACGCCGGGATGTACATGACTGTTGCACCGTCGTGCTCACTTCGTTGATTTCGGTCAATCGCGTAGACGGAGTCACAATGCCAGACGACATAATCGCCTGGGTTGAGCTGAGGGACTTGGACAAGACTGAGCGGCAGTTGGAGATGAGGGTGAAGAGATTCGTTGAGCTCTTGAGTGTATGACGGCAATGCACCATGAATGACAGATGTAGGTGGGTCGTCAAGTCTCCAATTTGAAGGGAGCAGGTAATCTGCATGAGAAGGACAATCGTGAATAGGTGAGAAGAATGGACGCAGCAGAAGATATGCTGTCGAAAGCTTTATCATTGGACAGAGTAGCAACGTCCCATCGTTTGGAGGCAGCGTGCTGAGTGAGAGCCAGCCCTGAAACATGCGGAAAGTGCTGCATGTGCCAGTTCCGTTGTACAGATCGCTCGTAACCTTCAATCTGGCGCCGCTATCCCAAGGATCATAATTCTCCCAATTACCAGACCAGATTTGAGAGTATGTGTTGGCTGAGCCATACCCGTCGGGTTCCCAACGCTCCACACTCCCGCCATCTACGTGAGCATTTCGATAGAACGTGGCGTCTCCGGGGGTGCGGATACGCAAGCGGTCGGCATAGCTGACGGGATAATTCGCGCTTAGCAAGGCGGAATCGGAGGCGAGCGATGGTGTATCTGCCCTTGAGCAGCCGTTTCTCATCACAGTTGGTGGAGAGCTATTGTGCCAAAGAGAGCTCATGAGCTGCCGCTGTGTGAAGAGGACAGACGGATGCACGCGGCCCTTAATCTGAGCAGGAGACCAGTATACGCCTTGCAGATGATGATCTCGGGACGTGGGTGAGCCTGCGGAGGACGTTGTGTCAGCGAGGTAAGCTTTGGCGTCTGCATTCCATTGTGAGGCTTCTTGAGGCTCGACGACAGCTCTTATGATAGCCGCGCCACGATGCCGAAGCTGTGACGAGAAATCGTTCATCATTATCGGATCGTGTAGGTCGCTGTAGTCGATTGAGGGAATGGCAGAAGATCCCATCGCTGCAATTTCAGAGATCTCTACGCGGAGCGCCTCGAGGAGGCGTGACCAGGAAGCTTGAACCTCGGCATGTCTGCCCCGAATTAGATCATCCTTGATGTGAGCAAAGCGAGCTGGAAGGGGAAGAGGAGTTTCTGGGGATTTCAACGATGCCATATTGCAGAACACTGGCTAAAGCTCACGTCTTCGCGCACTGAAAGCTCGAGAAGGCAAGAACAGTGACATAATTTTGCGAACGATTTGTGTCTTAAGGGTCGAGGACCCCAATTGGGCCTCTGCCCTGTCATGGCTCGAATTGGCCAGATGATCTGCCTCGGCACCCTTCCTTCAGAGGCTAATACAATCAGTGAAGCGGACCCCCGTGGAATCTCGTGGATCAAT
>WNLN01000401.1:0-24549 GCA_021347865.1 Sarocladiaceae sp. CBMAI 1973
AGCAGGCTCAGCAGCAGGCTCAGCAGCAGGCTCAGCAGCAGGCTCAGCAGCAGGCTCAGCAGTAGGCTCAGGAGTGCTCTCCACGACAGGCTCGGGAGTGCTCTCCGCAACAGGCTCAGGAGTAGCGTCAATAGCGGGCTCAGTAGCAGGCTCAAGAGTGCTCTCAACAGCAGGCTCAGCAATAGGCTCAGCAGTAGGCTCAGGAGTGCTCTCCACGACAGGCTCAGAAGTGGTGTCAACGACTCGCTCAGCAGTAGTATCAACGGCGGGCTCGGGAGTGCTCTCGACACCTTGTCCAGGAGCACTTTCGACGGCGGGTTCAGTTGTGCTATTAACAACTGGCTCGGCCGCTTCAGGCTTCGCACCCGTCTCAGCTTCAATCGTCTCGGTTGTTGATTCTTGCTTAGCAGCGTCAATCTCTACAGGTTCCGCGATCGGTGAGTCGCTTTCAGACGCTTGGGCCGGCTCATTGTCCTGTGTCAGCTTCTCGTCGCTTCCAGGGCTTGTCTCTGAAGGCTTGGCATCTTCAGCTTCCTTCGCGTCTTCAGCCGGTGTGGAGTCTACTGGCACGGCTTCTTTCTCGGAGGCGAGCGCGTCCTCGGCTATTCCGACTGCCTCGACGTTGGGCGCAGTGGACTCAGACTCGACAGGAGACTCGGATTTGGTGTTCTCGTCGGTGGGAGGTGCCTCAGTTGTCTCGTTATCCTCAACCTTCGCGGAGGCAGTATCTGATGCTTTGGTGGAGTCGACTTCGGGAACAGCGGTAGACGATGGAGCAC
The DNA here is from genome assembly GCA_021347865.1 of Sarocladiaceae sp. CBMAI 1973. Taxonomy (NCBI): domain Eukaryota; kingdom Fungi; phylum Ascomycota; class Sordariomycetes; order Hypocreales; family Sarocladiaceae; species Sarocladiaceae sp. CBMAI 1973. The sequence goes on from WNLN01000401.1 coordinate 780, forward strand.
CAGCTGCATTTTCGAGGTCTGTCTTGTCTGCGGACACTGCACTTAACGGGTCGGCAGCCGCCTCCACTGCTTCAGGCGCAGAGATGTCCCTGGACCCGTCCACTTCGACCAGACTATCGGAAGAGGGGGTTTTCTCGCTAACGTTCTCGACCTGTTCCTCTGTAGGGGCAGGGGCAGGAGCAGACTCACCAGCCTCGGCCTCATGAACACCATTCACATCCTCCTTGGGGCCTGTGGCAGCTTCGTCGCGGCCTAGAGCCGCAGAGATCTCTTCGTCTTGCTCAGCAAAGCGGACTTGCTTAGGTGAGGGCGGAGCGGCCTCTTCAGCCTTCTCGACAGAAGTTTCGTTTCCAGGAACGTTCTCGGCACCATTTTGCACATGGTCGTCGACGACATCCGGTGCTTCGGTTGCTTCGACAGGAACATCTGTCAGATCAGCCCTGGCTCCCTCAGCCTCGACATTATCGGCGGATGCCTGCTCTGCATCTGCCACTGTCGCGTCCAGCGCCGCAGCATTGTCAGCAGGATCTGCCGCTTGGTCACCTGTGGAGCTTTCAGTGCCTTCATTCGGTTTGTCAATGACCTCAGTCGCCAGAGCAGGTTGTTCCTCCGCGAAAGCACCATCTCCAACCGACTTCTGCTCTTCTGCCGTCTCTGAGGTTATCCCAGAGCCAGTCTCAATATCGATAGTGGCAGGGACTTCGAGGAGAGGCTGAGCAGTTGAAGGCATTGGGACGTCTTCGGGTGCTCCAGCTTCGACCTCTTCTTGCTCCTTGGATTCATCAAGAGCACCTTCCTGCGTTTCAATCTCGTTGCCCCGCTCGCCATCTCGATCGGCAGTATCTTCGGCGACAGGAGGAAGACTTTCAGATGACTTGTCGCCTTCCTTGGTCTGAGTCTCTTCAGCGCTGGTATCGACATCTTCAGCAGCATCTTCTGCCATAGTTGGCTTTGCTTCGACCGCATTAGAGACGGCTTCAGATCCGGTTTGCTCAGCAGGCTTGTCATCTGCGGCAGGCACGTCGACCTTGGGGGGAGCTTCTTCCCCATCAGGAACAGTCTTCAGGTCCTCCAAAGATCGCGTTTCAAATGGTGACTTGGCTTCTCCTGCAGGCTCAACGTCCTCGCCAGGCTTAGCATCCTCTGCAGGGTTGACGTCTTCTACAAGTTGAGCTTCTACTGCAGTCTCGGCCTTGATCTCTTCTGCAGGCTCGGCCTGAACTTCTTCTGTGGGTTTGGCTTCTTCTGCAGGATCAGAATTGGCGACCTCCACAGGTGTGGCGTCTTCAGCAGGCTTGATCTCCTCAGCAAGCTGAACATCCTCTACAGGTTGAGCTTCCTTTGCAGTCTCGGCCTGGACTTCTTCTGCAGGTTGGGCTTCGTCTGCAGGCTCAGACTTAGCGTTTTCTGTAGGCGTAACATTTTCTGCAGGTGTGACGTCCTCTGAAGGCTTAGTCTCCTCTGCAGCCTCGCCCTTGACTTCGTCGGCAGGCTCAGACACAGCTTCCTCTGTAGGCATAACAATATCTGCAGGTGTGACGTCCTCTGCAGGTTGGATGTCCTCTGCAGTCTCGGCCTTGACTTCCTCCGCCGGCTCAAGTAGCTCGCCTACAGGCTCAGGTGTGATACTCTCTTCAAGTTGAGCTTCCTTTTTAGTCTCAGCCTTGGCTTCTTCGGCAGGCTCAGACTTGGCTTCTTCGGCAGGCTCAGACTTGGCTTCTTCGGCAGGCTCAGACTTGGCTTCTCCGACAGGCTCAGACTTGGCTTCCTCCATAAGCTTAACATCCTCTGCAGGCGTGGTATCCTCCACAGTTGTGATATCCTCTGCAGGTTGAACTTCCTCTGCAGCCTCAGTCTTAACTTCTTCTGCCGGCTCAGATTTGGCTTCCTCCGCAGCCTTGACATCCTCTGTGGGCTTAATCTCCTCTGCGGGTTGATCTTCCTCCGCAGGTTCCGCCTTGACTTCTTGTGCAGTTGAACTCCTCTGCAGGCTCAGGCTTGGCGTCTTCGGCAGGGCGAGCTTCCTCCGTAGTCTCTGGTAGCTCCTGTGCAGGCTTGATATCTTCCGCAAGCTTGGCTTCGTCTGCAAACTCAGGCTGAGACGCTTCCGCGGGCTCGGCCTTGACTTCTTCTGCGAGCTCAGGCTTAGCTTCCTCTTTAGGTTCAGGCTTGACGTCTTCGGCAGGCTTGATTTCCTCGGCGGGCTCGGACACCTCCTCAGCAGGTTGGACCTCCTCTGCAGCCTTGGGTTCTTCTGTAGATTCAAGCTTGACGTCTTCGGCAGGCTTGGCCTCATCTGTAGGCGTGACAGCTTCTGCAGAGTCCGGGTTGGCTTCCACTGAATACTCAGGCTTGACTTCTTCTACAGGCTCAGGCTGAAATGTCTCCGCGGGCTCGGCCTTGATCTCTTCTGCAGATTCAGGCTTGACATCTTCGGCAGGCTTGATCGCCTCTGTAGGCGTGACAACTACTGCAGAGTCCGGTTCAGCTTCTTCTACAGACTCAGGCTGAGACGTCTCCGCAGGCTCGGCCTTAATTCTTCAGCGAGCTCAGGCTGAGCTTCCTCTGTGAATTCTGGCTTGACGTCTTCGGCAGGCTTGATTGCCTCGGCTGGCTCAGACACGTCCTCAGCAGGCTTGATTTCATCCGCAACCTTGGCGTCTTCCGCAGGCTCAGGCTCGGCTTCCCCTGTAGCCTCGGGCAGCCCCCTTGCAATTTCATGCTTGACCTCTTCCACAGGCGTTGCATCTTCAGGCTTGTTTTCTTCTGCAGGCTTGGACACCTCCTCAGCAGGTTCAGGCTCGTTATCGTCAGCAGTTTTAGCTTCCTCTGCAGGCTCAGGCCCGGCTTCTTCCACAGATTCAGGCTCAACCTCCTCGGCGGCCTTCTTTTCTTCAGCCGGATCTTCGACTTCAGTAGCCCCTTCTGAGGCAGATGCAGGTGCCACTTCACTTGACTCTACTTGTGAGACTTCTTCGGGGGCCGCCGTAGTCTCCTTGGGTTCACTCTCCAGTGGTCCTGTGGCTGCAGCGACTGGTGTCCCCTCGACCAGGGTCTCTGAGCCAGGAGCAGGAGTCGATGGACTTTCTGCTTGTGGATCGTTGATCGTTGGTGCTGCCTCAGCAGTTTCTGATACTACAGGCTTGGGAAGGGTATCGATGTCCTCTGCGCTGACAGGCTTGTCCTCAGTGTTAGACACGGAAAGTTCCGTTGTTGAATCTTCCTGCGCTGTAGGCTCTTGGAGTTTGGGTTCTTCGACTGCCGGAATTGAATTGGAAGCGACCTCCTCAACTGAGACCGGGGCATCTGTTGGCTTCTCTGGCTTCTCTGGCACTTCGGTCTCAAGCTGTGCTTCCTTGGATATCGTGGAGTCATCCTCAGGACCATCCTCAGGCTCAGCTGCGAGCGCTTCGACGGTGGGCTGTTCAACCTCAACTGGCATCTCAGCAGCCGGGGAGGCGACTGGCAAGGCCTCTTCCTCTTCTTTAGGCACGGGAGCGGCTGCTACCGCCGCTTCGAAAATTGTGTCAGCTGCAGGTGAAGTTTCCGCTTCGTCTGTGGACTTGTCCGGCTGCTGAACGGCCTCAGGGACTGTCTCAGCCTCTGTGGCGTGCTCAGACACTGCGTCGGGCTCTGGCGAGATGGGAGCCTCTGGTTCCGTTGTGATCTCCGCTGGTAGTGCCACAGGGGTTTCCGTAGCTACTGCTTCAGCCTCTGCTTCCTCAGGAGACAGCTCTTCCTTCGCTGCAACCTCTTGAAGTGGGGTGTCGTTGGTAGGTCCCGCTTCAGGCTCTTCGGTTTGTGTTGCCGAACCGTCCGCCTGGATTTTGTCGACTGGGATCGCACCGGCTGAGGCTTCCTCGGCTGCTTGTTGCTCCACGACCTTCTTCTCAACAGCCTCTTCAGTCGTCGGCGGGGGGGCCTCCTCATCAGCTTGTGCGGTCGCGGCAGTGACGCCAGCGGCAGTAACAGCAACTCCAGCGGCCACCGCAGCGACCTCTGCTTTTCCAAGGCTTTTGCCGTTGGCCTTGGCTTTCTTATCCTTCTCCTTCTCCTTTTTCTTGTCCTTCTTCGATTTGCCTTTTCCCTTTTTTCCTGATTCGACCTCCTCGAGCACGGGTTTGGTCTTCTCTGGCGTTACAGGGGGGGTCGGTTCAACGGCAGACTTCTTCTTCTTGTCCTTCTTGGACTTCTTCTTACTGCTTGCGGCGGCTGGTGTGGCTTCCTCGGCATCGGAAGGCAAGGCCTCTTCGTCGTCGTTATCCTCGACATGTTCGGGGAAGGCGGTAGCTACTTTCTTCTTGTCTTTCTTGGCTTTCTTCTTGTCCTTCTTTGACACTGCTGCAGGTGCAGGCGGCGGTGCTTGTGCCTCTTGCTGACCATCCTTTACATCATTGTCAGAGTCGTACTCAGCTTCAGCTTGGAGCATCATATCAGTGTCTGTTTTCGTGGTATGTACCATAACGTTGAGTGGGCGACTTACAAAGTTCATTCCCCGATTCTGCTTCAGAATCTGATTGCTGGAAATAGTTGACTTTGGAAAAGTCCGAGTACTGAACCGCTGATAAGTCGTACTGCGGGCTGAACTCAACATTATGCCCCGAACTCATGTTTCGTGAGTTCTGCTTCGTCTTTTCTCCGTCCACCCCAACGGAGCTTTTCAGTCGGAAGGTGGTGACTGTGAACAATGTCTTTGCTTGATGCAAGTCTGTCGATTTGTAAACGGGCCCTGTATATACAAGACTGGGCCGTGATGGTTCTCCTCGGGTAGAGAATGATTGTAATGCACAATGTTGGGTATTTGCAAAAAGAGATTCGCGGGGGTATCTGATAGATGCCCAATAGACTCCAACAAGGAAATGCAAGTGATTAGGTATACGTACAACTTCTCAAGACAGCAAATCAATTTGGTATCATGAGCAGCGTACAACGTGTTTCTTCGTCACAGGTCAATGATTCGTTGGCATCAGGTGTAAATCGAAACAGAGCAAAGGAGGAGGGGAAGGCTTCAGGGAAGCGGGACAAGGGCTCAAGAAAAGGAACAGCGCATTGGACCCTGCACGGGCATAGAAAATATTGAGCTGTCAACATGATGCTGTTCCTGTCCGATGACGGCGACGGGGTCAAGATAGTACATAGTGGCAGGACCCAATGACCAGGGATGTTCCCGCACGCCCCGGCCAAACCTGCATCAAGGCGGGTCGTGGCATAGAAACAGCTCTTTAGTACAAATGGGGAAGACCCTTGGGCCTCGAGAAGTCCCCGGCTTTCCTCTTGAAGTCATCGGGGTGTCAAGTCGAATTTGACGAGTCAATGATTGGGCTGTATATGCAGTCTGGCCGTGGGGTGTGTTGAGTCGCTCGGTGCACACATGACCTCTCTGTTGTACCCAACAGTGGGATGCAGGTCGAAGCGCTTCGGTTGGGATAGCCTCACTTGAAAGCAGTCCTCCACTTTCTCGGAGCTCTGGTGGAGACCAGCTGTTAGACACGGCGGCCTGACTACCAGCCGGGCTCCCACTCTCCACGCGCAGACGGCCTGCAGGCTCACTACAGTAGCAGGCCAACTGAATATCGAGGTCAAGCGCGGGTATGCGGTCGAGACGGGTGAATGGTGACATTGGGCGGCGAGATGATGCGCTGGCCGCCCCCATCCCGCAGAGTGTGCTCTCTAATGTGAGGGTACCTGGCAGGAAGTTCGTCTTGGGCAGACATGAACTGCCCTTTGATCGAAGCCTCACTCCCCTGCAGCAGCACAAGTGGGAAGATCCCGCGCACTTGCGCTCGGCGTGCATGAATATGGGAGCGAGTGTAGGCATTGTGACCCAGATGTGCCCCATCTATCCGCTTGCGACGTGGCGCGCGTCTGCCAGCTGGTCGCTTGACATTCTGCTGGGTCCGAACCTTTTTGGTGAGCATTTGAAGACGAAGGTGGTTGGGTCAGGCTGCACTGCATCTTGTCCCAGACGAGGTTGGGCTACAGCACTGTGCGCACTGCAGCAACAGCATGGGGTTCGTGCTGTCTGTTTCCGGAGTGACACGCCCGTGCCATCGTCTGTGATTCCATGTGGAATTGTGTTTTGTTTGTTTCCTCATGACCGAATTGTTCCGAGTGAAGCGAGCAGCATATTTCGGGGTGCCCTGTCGTTATCTGGTCAGTGCTCGACGATGACTCCGTAGCTCTCGCACAGACACCGGCCGTCACCCTGGTCACCGCAATTCCAGGCTTTTCTTTTCGCTCCTCTCCCGCTACCTTTCTTCGCCTCACATGAGCAGGACAATCCCGGTCGTCCAATCTCTGCTTCGTTCATGGCCGAGGCGGTAAGGCTGTTGTGGGTAAGAGAGTTGGCGGTGAGGACCTTCAGTGGAGAATCCAATATTTGATGCTGGGAAGTTAGTGAAATGGGCTCTGGATCTGGTATAAGACAATTTGCCCGCACGTGCCATCACTCTCATGCGCCCTCTGAGCAGCGCTGTGTCTGACTCGGCTTGTCAATGCTGATGGTTTGTGAAGCGCAGATCAGGCTCTTGTGCTCTGAGATCTCGGCTTTATTACTGATGGCGCTTTCTCAGCCTCACTACACACTGGCTGTGGCTGATATCGCAGGCTTGACCTTCGCTGCACAAGTGGCACTACACCACAAGCAAGTCTATTACGCTCTGGAGCGAATTTCTCTCATTCGTTACTGTAGCTACCGCCTCCTTTTGACTTGAAATTCCACAGCATTTCTGGTATCTCGTCGTAGCCTCGTACTCCATCTTCCGCCCCTCGGCTCATCGATCTGCTTGCATGCTTCTAAATTTCCATCCTCCATAGCAGAAAGGCGATGTAGTCCACGGGGGCGTCCTGCCCTGATCAACATGCAACGGCCCGAATGGAGTGACTCCCTAAGACGCCGTAGGGGCCGGTGCCGATGCCGGTGCTGCGCCCGAAGCAGCCTGTGCCTTGTCCGTTGCACTCGGTGCATATGAAGCCTTTGCACGATTCGTCTTAATGACGTTCTTCACTGTCTCCTCTGCTGCGTCCCAGTCGTCCACATCCAGCCTCACCAGATCGATGCCATATGTCTCAGCAATGCTGCTGAGAGCCATGAAGCTCTGCTTGTCGTACACAAAGCTGATACTGACACCGACACGGCCAAAACGACCAGTTCGGCCGATACGGTGCAGGTAAGTCTCAGCATCAGGCTCCGTATCGCCCCTGCCCTTCATCGGAATGTCGTAGTTGATGACCATGGACACACTGGAGACGTCGATACCACGAGCGAGGACGTTGGTGGTAATCAGGACCTTGTTTTCACCGTTCCGGAATTTGGTCAAGAGGTCATCACGCTCGCCACCATCGAATGCGGCATGGAGAGCTGAGACCTTGTGGCCGTCCTCGGTCATGCGGCGTGAAATCTCGCTGGCGCTGTCACGCGTCTGGGTAAAATTAGCGATCGTCAAATCAGACATTGCACATCTGGCAGTTTACCTTGACGAAAATGACAGACTGCCCAATGGTCATGAGACCGTAAAGCTTGCACAGCACGTCGTATTTGGTGTTGTCGGCAGGACAATCAATGTACATCTGGGAGATGCCCTTGACTGTGAGCTCGCTGCGTTGCAGTTTGAGCGTGTGTGCGTTCGGAGCAAATTTGGCCGAGTAGTTGTTAACCTTGTCGGGGAAAGTAGCTGAGAACAGAAGAATCTGGATCTCCTTTGGAAGCAGTCTGTCAAAAGCATTAGCTTGATTCGGTACAGCAGCAGTCCGTGAGGACGTGTCCTACGTTTTGACCTTCATGCACTGATCTCCTAGACCTTGCTGGTCCAACATGTTGTCGGCCTCATCCAAGACCAAAACGCGGAGCCCAGAAGGGTCCAACTGCCTTCGTCGGATAATGTCCATAACGGTGCCCGGAGTACCAACAATGACCGCTGACCTGACTGGTTCGCCCCTCGGCAGCGCACCGGGAATAGCAGCCGCCACGTTGAGGTTCTCGATGAAGCGGCCAATGACGCCAATAACGCCCTGGATTTGACGCGCAAGCTCTCGACTAGGGGCCAAGACCATGGCCTGTGGCACATCGGGTCGGGTGAAGTCGACACGGGATAATATCGCTGTGACGAATGCACCAGTCTTTCCGGTACCTGATTGAGATTGTGCGAGCATGTTTCTCGGAGGATCGGCGAGCATCAGAGGCAGTGACTTGCCCTGGACCTTCGAGGGTTTGAGGAAGTTGACGGCAAGAAGACCCTTGAGGATGGGCTCAGAGCTGTTACCAAATCATTAGCTTACGTTTTCGAAATCTGACTCGTTCATCATCATACAGCCCGAGATCGCTCCATTGTGTTGCAGAGTGGAAGGGTGTAGCTTCGTTGGCTTGGAGATCACTGAGGGAGACCTCAACATCGAACTCAACTTCCGTCAAGCCAGTTTCCTTGTTGTCGTCAATCTGCTCGTCGCTACCACCAGCAGTAGGCGTGTCAACAGGAGTGACGTCCGCAGGCGCATCGCCCTCGTTTGGGTTGGTGATCCGGCTCGCGAGATCAGCCATCGTGGCGGTGATGTGTGTAGGAAATGGAAGGGCGCGAGAGCCTCCAATCAATAGCTCAGTTTTGGGGTCCGACCGTGGTTGTACTTCGAAATTCAGGCTGAGCACGCAAGACAGAGAAAAAAGAAGCTGCCGTTCAAGGTTCAAAGGTCAAAATATCAAGCGTAGAGTTTCCAGGAATCGGCCCCAGCTCGATTTTGGCGGGGTTACATTTGGCTTGCAAGGCTGTGGCGGGGCACACAGCTGGCAGCCACAGCGCCCTGAGCTCTACCAGATTGTACGCCACACCGACGTCAGTTTCACCTACCCTTGAACAGAATCCGAGTCGCAACGCCGTGCGACACTGGCACAACGCTCCCACGTCTCAGAACTGTACATCATGACTACTTGCCGGTGACCATAGCGCACGTCATGGCAGATCCTCCGCCACCTCCTCCACCGAAATCTGGAGGTCTGTCCCTCTACGACCACCTTCTCGACCCGAACGAGAAGTCCGCGACTATCTCGTCAGCTCCCGTTTTGTACAACCAGCAATCCGATTCCGCGGCCGAAAGCTCTCAGCCAGCACCGAAAAGACCTCTTGACCCTTCTCTACGCTTTCAGCCTATACGAAGACCTCAGCCAAAAGTAACGAAAGCAAAGACTACCCCAAGGCCACCGGCAATCGCTGCGCAAACTGAACAAACTTTACAACCACCACCACAAGCCGAGAGCACCAACGCGCAACCACCACAACAGCAGCAGAAGAGCACTGTTGCAGATTGGACTGCTACAGAAGACGACGAGTGGCGCTATGCGACTGTCGAGAAACGTCAACGAGGTGGGCGGAAAAGAAAGAAGAAGCAGCACAATGAGCAGATCGAAACAGACTGGGACGATATCTACGACCCTACACGACCAACAAATGTCGACGAATACCTGAGAAGCGACGAGAAGGTCGACGAGGTTCGCGAGTGGAAAGCTCTGTTGTATAGACATCGGACGGAGAGGGAGCAGCAGAGTGATCTGTCTGACGATTCCGAAGCAGAAGCCAGACCTGCGGGCTCAAGTCAGTCTTTTTCTTGATGCAACATCAAAGACTTATTGCTAATTCTCTCCAACAGACCAATTCGCACCGCCTCCATCTTACAATTTTGCTCCTCCTCCAATCTCACCACCTCCTCCTCCTGCAGACCCCACACCGCCACCTCCGCCACCAGAGCTGGCTTCGAACCAGCCCGGCACGATCTCCGCCGCCCCCATCCGCTACACTCAGACCGCCAACGACAACGAAGAGGACGAGCACTATTCCGCTCCTGCTACACTCGCATCGGACACTCCCCCAGTCCAGACGTCCCTCCCCGGCCAAGCCAACTTCGCAACTCGACTCATGAAGAAGTATGGCTGGACCTCGGGCACCGGTCTCGGAGCTTCTTCTAGCGGTATCGTTAACGCCCTTCATGTCAAAGTAGAGAAGCGGAAGAAACGATCAGATGCGGAAGGTGGCGGTTGGGCTGATCCGGCGAATAAGGGAAAGATCCTTGGCGGACAGCTTGCGCCCAGCGAATCGGCGAAGGAGGAGCAAGGCAGGGGCAAGATGAGCGAAGTCATAGTTTTGGAGAACATGTTGGAGAACATGCCGAACTTGCAGGAAGAAATCTCCGCAGGTCTAGGTCAAGAGATTGGTGAGGAGTGTGGTGAGAAGGTAAGTGCTCTTGTACCACGTGAGGCCAGCTCGAGGAACCAGCGGCAACCCACTGACACAAGGTCTTGTCAAATAGTATGGACGCGTCGACAGGATATACATCGACCAAGGACGAAAGTTGGTTTTCATTAAGTTCACTGACCAAATATCTGCGCTCAGAGTAAGTCCACTACATGCATATATACCTGCTACCCCCAGCTCAGGCCCATGCTTGTTGCGCTGTGTCCATGGAACCTGCGAAATTGACAAAAGACAGGCGGTGTCGGAACTGGATGGGAGGGTGTTCAACGGCAACACCATTATACCAAGATACTACGATGCTGACAAGTTTGAGAGAGGCGTCTTTCAGTGATTTCTGCGGCTAGGTCTAATCAAATGATGCGAGGTCGGCTGATAGGCGGCACTCAGACCTAGACCTTTCTCAACGACAGGATGTACAAACTGAATGGATGGTTTGGCCTTCCAAAATCACAGCGAAGAGAGGCGGTTCACGTCACGGTGGACTGGCTTCATGGCTGGTCCTGCAGTCCAAGGTAGCATGCTGCAGATTAATTCACAGTACGCACCTATGCACCTCACTTTGCCATGCCAATTATAGCCGGGGCTCGGCGCTGAGACACTAGCACTCCGAATGAAGAACATTCACTCAAGGAATGGGGTAATAGACAACTTGTCAAGAGGCAGTGTATTATTAAGTTCTACCAAAACCACCTGCTGCGCCCAGTACAGACGCAAAGGCTCTGGTATGCCGAGTCAAGTGAGGGGTCCAACAAAATGCGAGATGGCGGCTAACGAGTAAAACAAGATATGTGTAAGACAGAAAGAATGACGCCGTTCCAATCCATACTGATAGACGTGACTCTGAATCTTTTTACAGGAGCTGGGCAACACCGAAGACAACAGCAAGGCTGAGAACAGCCATGTTGACGTTGAGGATACCAGCAGCGTCATCGTCATCATCGGAAGAGCTGCCGGAGCTGGAGCCATCGTTGGTCTCGCCACCCTCTTCACCCTCAAGAGCCTTGTCGTTGTTGCTGGTGCACTTGCTGTCCTCACCCTGAAGGATGCCGTCCTCCTTGGCGTTGTCGAAGAACTCGCAGAAGGTCTTGATGTCGGTGGAAGAAGTGACGTTGGAGGCGCCCTTCACATCCTTGAGAGAAGGAAGCTCAACCCTGAGGAAGTTAGCAAGCAGAACTAGATAAGGTCAATTTCGAAGATGACTTACTCCTCAAAGTTACCACCCATGCGAATACCGCCACCAATGGTGCGAAGCTCGGGGAATCCAGCGACGGTCTCCATGGCAGTGTTGTTGATGATGGTGAAGTCACCACCGATGGTCTCAAGCTTGGGGAAAGAGACGTTGCTGAACTTGCGGTTGTTGATGAGAGAGAGAGCCTCGCCAATCTCGGTGAGGTTGGGGGCAGAAAGCTCGGTCAGTTCACGGTTGTCATCAAGCTTGAGCGATTGAGAAAGCTTCTCCAGAGCAGGGAGTTTGATGCTCTTGATGTCCTGCAACTGGAGCTCAGTGGCCGAGGTGAGCTTGGGCAGATCGAGCTCAAACTCCTTGCCGTTACCCTCAATCCGAAGACCAGACGTGCCAGTGATGTTGACAAGGTCAGAGGAGAACGACGCCATGCGGCCGTTGTTGTTGATCAGGAAGTCCTCAACTGTGACAACGTTAAGACCGCTGAGGTCGTCCATAAAGGTGTCGCTAATGGTGATCTTGTTGATCTCAAGCTCGCCGGAGGAACCGAAGGTGAGACCTTCGAGCTGGCGGAGGTTGATGAACTGAATCTCGTCGACCTCGGTCAGGGAGTCCATGCGAAGAGTCTGGAGGAACTCGCAACCGTCCAGAACGAACGTGCCAGAGATGGCGTTGATGGAAGAGCTGGAGATGGAGTTGATGGACACATTCTTGATGATCAGGTCACCCTGGAGCTGCTTGACACCCTCGAGAACAAGATCGCCAGTGACGGATGAGTCGACAATGATATCGGCCTTGACAACCTCGCATTCAATTGAGGGAGTGGGCTGGGTGACCTCGATGTCCTTGGTGCAGGTCTTGGTTTGCGCTAGATGAAGGGTTAGAGGTCGGCTTCCCGTTTAGAGACAGCGAAAGCGCGCATTGACGAACCGGAGGCGAAACCAGCAGCCGCGAGGGCTGTGAGAAGCTGAGAGGAGTGCATTCTGATCTGAACCACGCGATGTTAGCAATGCTGGCTTATTCTCGTCGATTTTGAGAATCGTCCTCGAGTGATGGTTTGGCAGTAAAAATTTGTAGACGTGCTCGACTTAAGAGACTCGTACTGATAGTGAAATTGTTTAGAGAGGGAAGCGAGCAAGTAGCGAAGCTTTCCAGACTGCGTCCTTATGGCTCTCCCAAGAGAAAGAAGGGAAACCACGAGCAAGCCCTCTCAGCTGCACGGACGAGGAAGGTTGAGCTTGACAAGCGTGCAAATGCAGTGGTGCCAGTGAGTTGCAGGCGGTATCAACTTTGAAGTGAGGCAGGAAAGAGTGCAGTGATAGAGACGAGATTGGACGGGATTTGCTCAAGGCAGTGAATTGGGGGCAAGGAAGCTTTGAAGGAGGCAGTGCCAGCAACGGTTGCGAGGCAGTTGCGAGGCGGCGCGTGCCTGACACAGATCCAGCCGTTGCTGGTCGGCCTCCAATGACGAGGGAGGATCGGGTCCAAAGGTATGATACGATGTGCGAGGGCTGAGGACTGTCGCAAGGGCGTGTGTTCATGTGGCACGACGCATTGGAACGTACCTGTAATTATTGTTGATCGGACAGAGGAGGATCCGGATTCAGGAGGCGGAGAGATAGAACGAAATAATAAGCAAAGTTGTTATTTCAAATAAGAGAAGGAATCAGAAAGAGAGTTCCTTTTTGGCCTTAACGAGCGGCTTGAATCGAAGAATAGACGACAACGACGACTAGAGCGAGACGACGGGGTAAGGAGAAGAGGGAGGAGAAGAGGAGGAGGAAGTAGGAAGGAAGGGGGATAGGGGAAGAAAAGCAGTCCGTGCAGCAACACACGCGCCTTACCTCGATTCCGTTGCAGCGTCTGCGCCCATCGTAGCCAATTCCATTGCTGCTGCGATTGTGGGTGGGTGGGCAGCAGTGTAGGTGGAGATGCTCTGGTTCTTCCCTGCTGAAAGCAATGCGATGCCCTGCAGAGGAAGCCCCTTGGCCCTGGCTGCGCAGGAGGCGATAGCCGTTCCAGGCACCCTCAGGCACTATCAGGAACGGCCCAGGGCACCCAAGGGGTGTGGAGTGGGGTCCTTCTCCCCAAAACTGGGGCCGCATTTTAGCTGCATTGCTCACCATCCGGGGCTTTGTTGCGGCCAAATAATGCACGCCTCACCTCATCACCGTCGGTCGAAATAGTCGCCAACCCGTTGGCAGTATTCACATGTCGATACTGAATGCTCATGGACGTCACAGCCTCCATTCGGCATTGTCTGTTCCTGTTTCTCTCACACCTCTGGTTACTTGCTTCTGACTTTCAGCTTACGGCTTGTGCTTTGCATCATCACAGATTGTACACGAACCGCTGATCATTTTCTTTGCCAATTGCAACAGGGTCAGTTGCTCTTGTCTCAAGCAGATCGTCTGAGCCGTGCTTGCTCGCCTAATACCGTAACATCCAGCATGATCCGACATTGCACTTCATCTTCCTGCTTCAAGAAAGCTCGACTTCGCCGCTCTGTCCGCGACATGATATTGCTTGCAGGGTTTATTGAAGATTGCACTCGGGCCTGATAATAGCATGAGACACACGTATCCCCGACAATTTTGCAACAGCAGAAAGTACCTCGCTACCAGATGAGATGCACACCCCCGGTAGCTTGCTAATTTGCAACGCTCCTCTCCCCACTGTCGCCGTTCTCCAGTGATCATCGTGCCCGATGTGTTTCATGCTGCACGCCGCCGTGTTCACCTAGTACGCGATGACGCAGAGACTTCTGTGCTTGGAAACATCATGTCTTGTCCACTCGTTTCCAAAGCCAACATAGGCTGGAATTGAGGCTTGTCGGCGTGGCAATCGTCGCTGAATTGTCGCACGATGGGCCGGCTATCAAGGTTTTCAACTTTTTGTCCCTCTCGCTTTCTTTGGTCCCTCCCTGAGCCGACGCGACCCTCACCACCACCACACGCCCAACCCGAAACAACCATCACTAAAGGATGGGACAATTCTTCACCAGACATCCATCTCTGCTCCTCGGGAGCTTTGTGCGAGAGAGGCAAACAGCAAATCGCCAAGATTGCACCCCCATCTTTCCTACAAGGCCTGCGATAGGTGCTCCCAGCCCAAACATCACTGGCCCAAGTCGTTGCACCACGGATCCAGACGACAGACACGCGCTGTCTGGCCTTGGTTGTCTGCGATACGAGCAACCAAGGACTAGTGCCAGCGCCAGACGCGTCGTAAGCTACCCCGGTAACCGGCCTAACCTCTTCTGAGCCGCCAAAGGGGGTGAGCGTGGGCCCCTTTTTCGATGCACTCACGCGTCCTCACTGGCTGCATCCTCGGTGTGGGCACCGTCCAAGAAACTCCATCATCAGTTGGTGTGAACGACAGGAAGGAGCTTGCGATATCAAGAGGCGAGAGGAGAAAACTCAGACACTGCTAGTGCACCACATGAGAGGGCTGAGAGATACCACGAGTAGGTATTTGCCTCTCGTCTCTCGGCAGCCTGTGCCAATGCGCGTGTAACACTGTGCCAAAAGTAGCGTGTGAATTATCGAAGCATGGAGCAGTTTAAGCTCACGCCCCCCTTATTCGGACCACAGGCGTACTCTTGTTGTTCCTGGGCCTCGAGGGTGAGAAAAGTATTGGCTCTTAGCCTCAAAAATCCTCCTTGATGCTCTGGAATTCACCATAATTTCATCGCCCCATGTGATCGCCATCATGTCACCTACCCAATTTGAGATGACCTATGACAAGCTACAGGCATCAATTGCAGGTCGTAATGATGCTAATCGGTCCCGGACGGCGTCTGTGCGCAGCAATCCGCAAAATCAAGGCAGCCCACACATGCCATGAATCCAGCAGCCTGCGCACCCATGCCGACTTTATCGACAGCCAGGAATAAGGATCGTTCGTCCCGCGTGGCTTGCCCGCACCGCTTGGCGGCGTTGCCAAAGTCATCGATTCCGCCTCTGGTGGCAGGCTTTGCTCACTCGCTAAAGCTCTTGGCGTCTCGCAGCGGGTCTAGATCGATCGCACTCTGGACCAGGTTTCTTAGCGGTTCAACAATTCCATGCCAAACCCAGAAATCCGCTCATGTTCGCAGAGTCACCTCCGGACTGACAAGCGAAGCAACACGTGATCAGCTTGGCCACGGCGCTTCATCACATCACGCATTGCGACAATGCGGCATGATCACAGCTGATATAAGGCTTGCTTGCCTGACACAGCCGAAGGCGTAGGATTATTCGACATCCAAACAATAAGGGCACCATTCATACTGTGGAACGTTGCTGATATCCGCGCCAGATATATAGCCCCCGCTCGCAAACACAAACAATCGTGCAGATATAATGTAGCCAGCTGCGGCTATAGACCTTGCCGCACGTTACGGCAAGCCAGATCTTGACAGGTTGTACAACGTAGCCTTCCTCGTCCCATCCTGGCTCATTCCATCGTGCTGGTGTCTGTCTCCTCTACTCTCCACATGTACCACATGAACAGGCTCCTGTACGGCGCGAACTTATCCGACAGCTCAGTCATGTCTTGCTCTGACATGTACTTGAACTTTCCACCTCCCTTCGCCTTGAGCTTGGCAACGTCTCGCCCCACGAAAGCTGCCATACCGCGTTGCACACCAAGATCACCCAATGAGAAGACGTCCATACGCTTGAGACCGAAGCATGCGAACATTTCCACAGACCAGCGACCCAGTCCACGTACAGCCAGGAGGCGTTCAACAAGCTGGTCGTAAGGTAAGTCGTGAAGCATTCGCGCGGTCAGCTCCCCAGAGGAGAACTTCAACGCAAGGCCTTGAATGTACTCCGCCTTGCGCTGAGAAAGACCTGCGGTGCGTAGGTGCTCAATGGAGCAAGGCGCAACTTCAGACGGCTGAGGAAAGCGTTTGTTGGAGGCATCCGCTGTGGCATCGTCCTTGTGAAAGAGACCGACAAACTTGGCCTTGATAGATTTGGCTGCTGCGCCAGATACCTGTTGAGAAATGATGCCGCTAGCAAGGCTCTCGAAGGGGTCGATAGTCTCGGCGAGACCTTCCGGGGAGAACACACGGCAGAAGTTCTTTTCCACCAGAGGCCGCATGCGCTCATCCACAGAGATGAGGTGCTTGTTCGCTTCGTCCAGGAGTGTCTCCGTCGTGACCTTGACTTTGGGCGCCTTGGAAGGTGAAACAGACTCGATGTCTGTTGAAGTAATTAGTCGTGATGATTCTGGCGAGAGCAAGGTCGCATTGGTGAGATTAGGGTCGGCAAGGCGATTGACTCGGGGGTTGCGAGGCTTGGAAGCAGCCATAGGCTCTGCGATTGCTCCGACAGCGCTTGGAGTTGGCGTCAACGGAGGCCTGGCGGTCATGCGTTTCTTCGTAGGTGTAGTAGGCGCCTCGGGCACCGATGGCGAGGTTGGAGCTGCAGGCTTTCGCTTGCGGCCAATGTTGGATGTTGCAGGTGGCGGCATGGTCTCTGTGTTGGACGATCCATTGGTAATTTCCTCCTTCTGAGTGCTCAGCCTCGACGATCTTCTTGTAGCAGCCATGTTTAAGATTGATGTGGTGCTGAATGAAGTCAAGTGAGGAAAGTTGAGCCAACGTGTGAATGTGGCTAGACGACCTGCGTGGCGAAGGCGAGTCAGCATACGCAGAGTGTGGTTTGGCTGCAATCTAATTGAAAAGCCCGTGAGTATGGGAGATCATAAGTGGTATAGTGACGACAGATTGGCGTGTTGATGATTCAGTTCGTGGGCGTTGAGGAAAGTTGTTGAAGCGTTAACGTGTTATTGCACGCCTGTGATGTCGTTGCCGCGCCTTTGTCATCCAAAATCTGGGGAAGCTGTGGTCGTTAAGGCTCATGGTGGCAACAAACGCTGCACATCACAATTACACAACAAGGAGGTCTCGATCGACAACATTAAGATTAAACAGACTATAAAAAAAAAAATACAATGTTCAAGCACGCATTACAAAACATTGTAGCCACTGGACGTGATAATACAAGCTGCATGATAGCTGCATGATATAGAGCAAGCCACATCCAGGGTAAACATAATTGTGGATCGTGTCGAGAGGACCTCGCGATCGCATCTGCCCATCAGGATCGCCATGTAAGATAGCTTTGCTTGGCTGAGCTTTGTAGAGACACACTTGTGACGAAGCGGAAGATTCATCGAACGATAGATACCGACAGAGCGCGCATCGATATTATACAACCTCCCGCCGCCACCCGACTCTGCTTCCTCCGATGACTGCGACCCCTGATCGCGAAGTCGACGAACGCGCCACGAACAAACAACAGCACTCACTCCGTCACAGTGTCTTGAAGCACGATTCAACACTACGGTCTGATTGCGCGGTGAGGGGGTAGTACAGCGACACCATGTTGCTCCCGGGGGGTGGTTCGAGTTGGAAGTCCTCTTCAAAGGGTCGGATACCAAATGCTCGCGTTATACGGAGCTACCTTACACGAACCCGCCTTCTTCAGATCCTAGGTGGCCTTGCCGTCTTCTCATTAATATGGCGGATGGTGTCGAGTTCGAATGATCCGAGGTGAGCAAAATCCTGAATCGGACGTTGGTTTGATAACTAACATTCTTCAGATTCTATTGCTGGGGTCCAGCCAAGTCTCCCATGGACATGACCAAGAACGAGCACGCTCGCTGGAACGCACACGCGCAAACCCCGGTCATATTCAATCACCACGAAGCCATTGCAGTCGATTCCAAATCAATATCCCACATCGACCTCAATCCCATTGTGTCGACCCGCGACGCCCTCGTCAAGGAGCAACGTATCCTCATCCTCACACCCCTCAAAGACGCAGCACCGTACATATCTCGCTACTTCGATCTTTTGATGCAGCTCACCTACCCGCACCGCCTGATTGATGTTGCATTCCTCGTATCGGATTCGCGTGACGACACACTCGCGATCCTGGCGGCCGAGTTGGACAGAATACAGAAGAAGACGGATGGCACTGCTTTCAATAGCGCGACGATCATCGAAAAGGACTTCAACTTCTTTCTGGGACAGGAAGCTGATTCGAGGCATGCAGCTGAAGCTCAAGGACCCAGAAGGAAGTTCCTTGGTAAAGCGAGAAATTATCTTCTCGCTACGGCTATGAAGCCGGAGCACTCGTGGGTGTACTGGAGAGATGTGGACATTGTTGAGAATCCGCCGACTCTGTTGGAGGACTTCATTGCTCACGACAAGGACATTCTTGTGCCGAGTGAGTTTGAGAGTAGGATGCTGAGGTCGAATGCCACCCGCTGACTGCGAGTAAAGACATTTGGTTTCACCGAATTGTGGATGGCAAGGATATCGAGGGTCGATGTGAGTGATGCGTCTCTCCCAGTCCACCACAAGGAATCGCGCCGCTGACAGCGATATAGATGACTATAACTCCTGGATTGAATCCGAGCAGGGTCGAAGGCTGGCGGCGTCACTGGACAAGGACACAGTCATCGCTGAAGGTAAAGTCACCCGCCCACGCAGCATAACTTTCGAAGCGTCTGTCTTCTCACACAAGAATCCCATAGGCTACAAGGAGTTCAAGACCGGGCGTGAGCATATGTGTCTCATGGGTGACCGCAGCCACAACAAGGACGAAGAGCTTGAGCTCGACGGTATTGGTGGCGTGAGCATCCTAGTCAAGGCGGACGTCCACCGATCAGGCATCAACTTTCCCGCATATGCCTTCGAGAACCAGGCCGAAACGGAGGGCTTCGCGAAGATGGCCAAAAGGGCTGGCTACCAAGTCATTGGACTGCCGAACTATGTCGTTTGGCATATTGACACGGCTGAGAAGAAACGCAAAGATTGAGTTCTCGATGGGAAGTCTTCAGATCACGGGAGGGCTTGTGTATCATATTGGGAACGGTATTGTATAGGGCGTCAAATATATCACGCTGGGGACGAATTGTATATGGGACAGGATCGCCATTATTGCATAGCACGCGGCATAGGCTTTGGAAGAGGCTACTTGAGAACATATGGAATAATTCGGACATTCTTGTATATGACACATGGCGATGTTACACCAACAGTCTTTCGATCTGGCCAAATGCTTGCAGACCTCGCAAGTGCTAGACTTGAAAGCCTACTGTGCTGTTACTACAAACGTTGCCAGAAGGGTCTGCGGCAAAGTTTGATGCCATGACTTCTTCAGCATTCGTCTTCATCATTCCCTTCGGGTATCAGCTGCTCGTGCTCGAGCCTTTCCTTCTCCAAGTCCACCTGCCGTAGGCGTCTGTCCCTCACACGTTGTCTCCGTGCATCGTACCATTCCCAAATCTGCATGACGATGAACAAAAACAACACACGTTACTTATCCCACGCATTACTTTTTTCCCGACAATTCGCTCAATTTGGCCCATCGCCAGCCAGTAGAGGGCGATGATGGTAGCAGGTAGCGGACCGATCAGAACCTGTATCGTTAACACGTCAACGAGGCTCTTTGTCCCAGACTGAGTGAGAGCAGGAAAGGCTGTTTACCCAGATAAGTAATGTCGTACAGTTATATCGGTCGAGTTTGCGGATGCCACCGGCGTTCCAAGCCGTCATCAATGAGCAAGTGAGGCCGAGAACTGACCAGAACCCGAAGGCCGTCAGGAAAGCCGTCCAGAAGTCGAGGTCACTACCCATGTTGAGTCCTGACAAATGGCTCTGAAGCTCAAAGAAAGACTCGGGGTCAATATGGGATGTGAATAAATTTGAGACATGCTTGCTTGCTTCGCCGAGACGTACATTGGACCAAGAATAGCATCCTGACGCTGCGCCTCACGTGCGAACCGACGACCAACTCGTGTATCGCCACCGGGTGAATTTTGCTCGGAAAGTATACTTGGCGCATGTAAATTTTCCAATTCACACCGGCAGCCTGACGAATACCGCGTTGTCTATGCGGATCACGAAGTGATGATAACCGTTCGAATCATTGTACTGTCTGGGATCTAGATGCAATCAACAGCGAACATAGGCGACTGCTGACAAAAGGGTCAAGTCTTCATGAGGAACAGGTGAATGTGTTCTTGGCCTGGTCACAGTCAATGAAACATATAGTGATGAGCCGCGGTGAACAAGCCCTCAAATGAAAGCACTGGTTTGCATCGCTTTTCGTCTTGCGCGTCATTCGCTGTTCCCTCATTCGATAGGCCGTCAGAGTCAAGTGCGTCTATCTTTGTTGATGAATGAGGCGTGAATTTGGGAATAGGCAGAAGGAGTTTCGCCTTCAGAACGGCCAGGCGCCAATTGGAAGGAGCCGCCTGGGTCAGTGAAGCCCGAGTGGTTGTCTCTTGGTCGACTAACTGTGGTTCAATATTGCCGGAGAACATGCTGTGCATGCGCAGAGAGCTATCAGAGACGGGTGATGACACGCATGCACGCATGATATATATTATCGGGAAATAGAACAAATCCTCCTGAGGTCCAGGTCATGCAAAGACCAGGTGATCATGTCGCTGAGGATCAACATCCGAATCCTCACGAGGATATGAGACAGCATCTGATCGTGGCAAAGTCCCCCCTTGTTTTCGTCAATGCCCTGTCACCGCAGCACCATATTTTGCATCGACAGAGCTTCTGATCATTGTGAAAGCCTTGCCACTGTGTCCATACCCTATCACTTCCATGGTGTCGTTTGCGGTCCAGGCAAAAAGTGAAATCCAAATACAAATCTTCAGGAAACGCGAGACGACAAGACTCTGGATTGATGAGTCCGGTCAGCAAATTCCAACTCAACAGCCTTGCAATACTGCCCAGTATCCATGCATGGGCTGCGAACATACTGGATAGCCAATGGTCCCAATCTGAACCCTCTCTCAGAAGAGCATCGGATCGTCGTCCAGCTTAAGGGACTTCAATTGCTCACCATCGACCTCATGGCTTGTTGGGGAGTGACCTCTCGACGGAGAGTGCAAGTGTTCAAATCCAGCGAACGAGTCGAACGGTCCTCGAACCGGGTTGCCGTATACTTCGGAATCACCTTGATTGAAGCTAGGGCTTTGGTACAGCCGACCAGTCCTCATGTCGGTCCAAGATGATTCCGCAGTCGTCTCGTCAATTGTCTTGCGAGCCTCCTTGAGGCATCTGCCTGTTCCAGGCTCGAAGGTGCATAAGAAGTCACCAATCTCGAAGGGACCAAGATCTCCTTGTTGATGGAGGTGGAGAGCCATCGACGCCTGCCACGGGACGATGTTCAAGGTCTTACTGGCGATTGCGGACGCCGGCGGGGTTCTGGGAGCCTCAGCGAGGACCTCCTGTGATGTGCTCTGGGTACCGGAACGCTGCTGTCCAGCTGGCCTTATTTTGCCCCGAGTCATCTCGAGATCTTGCTCCTGGATCTGCGACTCCAGAGAAGCATTGCTGAATAACGAGACTTGACTCTTCGAAGGCGGGCAAGGCGTAGCAGTCGGAGCAGGTGATCTGACGTACTGAGGAGTTTGGGGTCTTGTCAGGTCTATGACCACTGGTTTACCGTATCTCGAGGCCTTGGAGATCTTGGAAGGGGTCGGGAAGATCGGAGTCTTCGGGGCCCGAACTTTGGTCGAGGAAGGCCGCCTCGATGGGACCGTCTGGGAGGACGAAGGCATGACAACATGTTTCTTCGACTGTGGCATGTAGGACTTTGGGGTCATAGGCAGAGCCATTTGTGTCTTCTGCTTCTTCTTCTTAGGTGGCTTGGTCCCAGGCTGTACTGTAGACTTGGAGTACGACTGGACCGAAGACGAAGACGACTGTGACGGCGACAGCGATGCAGACTGCGAGAACGATCGCATCGGCGCATCTCTGGCGGACCTGAGCTTGACCGGTGGTGGAAGGGCATAAACCTTCTTCCCATCCTCGGTCGTGTAACGCTTGGCTTGCTCTTGGACTTTTCGCGCAAATCCGAGCAAGTTGTTCTCCGACTGGCGAAGGGACGGACCTCCATCTGTCACAAGTCAGCAATGGGTGTAGACAACTGCGGGTGATCTTTCACCGTACTCTAGGAAGATCCGGACGTGGCCATGCCAGTCGGGGCAGCGTTGTAATTGGGGAGGGACTTTCATGAAGCTCAGTATACTGCGTGAATTGCAGGAACACCATAAAGAATGCTTACCGGATGAACCATGAACGACTGGTTCGCCCCCACCATGAAAGGGTGGGTGTAGATACTGTAAGGGTCCATGACGGATGAGAAGCAATTGCTTCCGTCTCAAGTCAAGGGAAAGAAGAGAGGGCGGATGGAAGGGGAAGGCAACAAGTGTTGGTTATCCAAGAACAGAAACAGTGAGGGACATGAGCTTTAGCTACAACTTCAGTTATTCGCTGGAGAAGACTCGTGAACAACAGAGCAGGAGGATGGATGAGGTGGTGAGGAAGAGAGAAGAGGAGAGGGATGGGAAATCCGAAGTTGATGAGTTCCAATGAATAAAAGGAGGAGGCTGGGAGGGCTGCAGAATCATGTGCCATGCATATAAAAGCCCTTCAGTTTAGGCAGCAGGATGCTCGACGAGGTGTGACTGTTGTAACGACTGGTGAGGGGCTGGGAGGTGCTGGAGGCTCGTTGAATGCTCGTCACAGTGGGAGCGACAGTGTGTTGAATACTGTGAAGAAAATGGGTCAGCAGCAGCACAATCAGATCGGCGGAATATCAGAAAGTCAAGTGCTTTTTTGGTGGATGGTGCTTTGTGCGCCAGGTGTTGGTGACGGCTGTATCAGCTGTCATGCTCCATCTACGAAAGTTCACTGTGCCAGCATCCCACGAAATGGCGTCAAAGCCAATGGCAGAAGCACGGAAGAGGCAGAAAGAAGCCGAAAAACGGTTTTTATTGTACTTGACTTGCGAATATAGCATAAGTTCATCCATTCCCTGCGCCAAGAGCATGTATCAGTGCATGATCAAATTGTGTTACCATTACCATTACTACGACCCTTTACCTCGTCACTGTCATCACACGAATTGACCTGGCCCACTCAGCAGACCGTGATGTACAGTCCAATGGGTGAAGGGTTGTAGTCCTGGAAGTATCTGAAGGAGGTGCTTCCTACGGCTGCCATTTCATACCCGATCCTTTCGCCAGCAGGGCAAGCAAAAGTCGCCACCACGTACGAGTTGCCAGGTGCCAAGGTCACACTTCCCAGGCTCTGGCTCTTTGCGGGGCACGAGTTGTAGCTCGTCTCGCCCTCGACGGCTGGGCTCGATAGCTTCCAGAACTCAACGCCTCCCGACCCTGAGAAGGTATATGATGATGTCTCAAGATCAGCCTGTTCGGGAAACAGGAAGACAAGCGAGCATGTCTTGCCCGAGTCAGAAGAGGGAATATCGAAGTTGAAGATGGACGAGATGGTGCCAGATACTTCGCCGAAGAGGGAGCT